>VXAV01004741.1:89205-104370 GCA_013399715.1 Alectura lathami
GGGGAGGTCCGGGCGGGGCATGCTCCCCGATGGCACCTGCACCAGGCTCCCGGGCGGTGCAGGCAGCCACAGCAGCGGCGGCCACAGCGGACCCGGCGGCGCCTTGGAGGAGGCGGTGGCGGGGGGCATGGACTCGGGCGGCAGGAACTCCTCCGGCGCCCCGAACAGCACCCTGAGCGAGTCCCAGGGCAGCGCCATCCTCATCTCATTCATCTACTCCGTTGTGTGCCTGGTGGGGCTGTGCGGCAACTCCATGGTCATCTACGTGATCCTGCGCTATGCCAAGATGAAGACGGCCACCAACATCTACATCCTCAACTTGGCCATCGCAGATGAGCTGCTGATGCTCAGCGTCCCCTTCCTGGTCACCTCCACACTGCTGCACCACTGGCCCTTTGGCTCGCTGCTCTGCCGCCTGGTGCTCAGCGTGGATGCCATCAACATGTTCACCAGCATCTACTGCCTGACTGTGCTCAGCGTGGATCGCTACATTGCTGTGGTGCACCCCATCAAGGCGGCCAGGTACCGCCGGCCCACTGTGGCTAAGATGGTCAACCTGGGCGTCTGGGTGCTCTCCATCCTCATCATCCTGCCCATCATCATCTTCTCCAACACAGCGGCCAACAGTGATGGAACGGTGGCTTGCAACATGCTCATGCCAGAGCCTACCCAGAGGTGGCTGGTGGTCTTTGTGGTCTACACTTTTCTGATGGGCTTCTTGCTGCCTGTGGTGGCCATCTGCCTCTGCTATATTCTCATCATTGCCAAGATGCGCATGGTGGCCCTGAAGGCTGGCTGGCAGCAACGCAAACGCTCAGAGCGCAAGATCACCCTCATGGTCATGATGGTGGTGATGGTCTTCGTCATCTGCTGGATGCCCTTCTACATTGTGCAGCTGGTCAATGTCTTTGTAGAGCAGGATGACGCCACCATTAGCCAGCTGTCTGTCATCCTGGGCTACGCCAACAGCTGTGCCAATCCCATCCTCTATGGCTTTCTCTCGGACAATTTCAAGCGGTCCTTCCAGCGTCTGCTCTGCCTCAGTTGGATGGACAACGCTCCGGAGGAACCCATCGACTACTATGCCACCGCCCTCAAGAGCAGGGCGTACAGCGTGGAGGACTTTCCCCCAGACAACTTGGAGTCAGGGAGCATGTACAGGAATGGCACTTGTACCTCCAGGATTACTACCCTCTGAGGAAGCATTCCTGCCCCCTGCCTCACTGCTCTCCAGCAGGAGGGTGAGCAAGGCCAGGCTGTGGCACTGGGAAGCTGGGAGGGAGGGGGTTCAGTCCAGCCTACCAACAGCAGTGCTTGGCACAAGAGGGAGCGAAGAAAACCCCATGTCCTTGGTGTGCTGCTCCGTCCCCCTTGCCTGCCATGACTGTGGGTGCTTTGCTGATGCTTTGACACCCCCTTAGTAAACTGCCAAGCTTAGGCTCTGCCAGCCAGGCTCTGCCAGCCCTGTCTGTCTGACAAGCTGGTCCCACAATGACTCTCCCCTTTTTGTATAGGTCCCCTCTCCTTCCTCTCAGCTACTGGGGCCCCCTGGCAATGGGCAGAGCCTGCCCCAGCCAAATCCAGCAGTCAGGCTCAAACCCCCTCTTCCCCCAGCATCTGTGGGTATGCACCTTCCCTTCAGAGAGCAGAAATGCTGAGAAAAGTCCCTCCCAAAGCAGCTTCTACCTGCCTCCCCATGGGGAAAAGAAATGAGGAGAACAAACAGACCCCAAGAAATGGAGCAGCTTTTGCTTTGCAAAAAGCGCCCACATCCCCAAGGTTTGGGCTCTGTGCTGTGCTTAGGGGAGACAGAGCAGAAATGCTCTTCAGAAAGCAAGCTGATTCTTGCTGTGCCTCTGAGCTCACAGCAGGCTGCCGGTAACAGGAGGTGACCAGTCCCATGACCCACGGGGACGGAGCACTGAGCTGGGGGCAGGAGGGGGCCTCAGGGTGGGAGATGTGTGAGTATGTCTGTACGTAGGAAGAGGTGTGCAAGTAATAACGTTTAAGGGAAGCACTAGACTGTGAAGTTACTGTCTTGCACCTGCTCCATTGGCCATGAAATGGTGATAAAGGGAGCTGAGACAGTTTTGAATGACCTGGGTGGCTGCAAAGTCACTTTAACCTACATGGAAAAAGGAGGATTCATTTAAAATCTCCATCAGGCTCTTAAATTAATACTTGACAGAAAAGTAGCTGTTTGACAATAGCTATTACCCTAGCTCCAGTTTCTTCTGTTGCACTAAAATAAGATAAAATGGGTTTCATAAGTTGCCAATGTAATATACTGGCCCAGAGCTTCAGAATGTTTCACTTCTGAGAACTGTTAGTTTTAGTGTGTGCCAGATGTCTTTTTGTTTGATTTTTGTTTGATTCTTGTCACCGTGTTGTGAACGTGTTTCTCTGAAGCAATTTATACTGTGTACTTCTGTCTGTGGTGACTACCTGCAAGAGTGCATTTAACACGAGTGATGCTCAAGAAGGCTCCTTTTCAGAGAAAAAGGTTGTGACTTTTTCTAATTCTTTCATCTACATTGTCTATCCCCAGAAAAATTCTCTTGAATTTTCCCCCTTTCCCTCTTATGACACAATTTTCATATAGATGAATGAAGATTCCTTGTTTGATAAATGACAACTGATTAAACAAAACCTTCTCCCCCTGCTCCCCTTACTCCAGACGCACAAATCGGGACAAACCGTATTGAAACAAGCAGCTCTATTGGTTTGTTCTCTACCACCTGTATTAAGAGTGTCACGCAGTGGCAGGTGTCCCAGTAGCTGTGACAAATCATTTCTCTAGCTCAGTACTGTGGTGGTATTAATTATAACTGCTGACAGTCTGAAGCAAGGGATTGGGAAAAATCTCTGATAGCAGCACACCCGTAGCCCTGTGCTGGTAGCTACAGTGCTGAAGAAGCTCACGCCGTGTGAAGTGTGGGGCTGGCTGTAGAGGCATCTAGCACTTGGTGGTGAACTTTCCGCAGATTCTTGTTAAATTGTACCCTTCAACTTTTCTCAGCAGCGCAAGCAGAAGACTACTTTGTACATTTCTTTCACCAAAAATTAGATACTGTTAAATGAATGTAAAAATTTAGTATTTCAAAGTTGTCTGATTCAAAGCCCATTGAAATGAGAGAAAAGATCCTCGTTCACTTCAGTGGACTGTGAGTCAGCTCCTTTTAGTTTGAAAATTACTAATGTGGAAGCTGTTACATCCTTATTAAAATATTTTGTGAAAAGCTTTAACAAGCCTACAGTTTCTTTTCTTTTACTTCTCAGTGGACCTCATCTAAAGAAAACATGCAAATATTAATTTGGGTAATGATTTACACACACTCATGGGGAAAAAAAGAAAAAAAAAAAAAGAGCTAAATCTCTCTATAAGCATATTTAACTTTTCACAGAAACCAAACATCTGTCAAAACAGTCAAATGCCCCATGATACCACACGGTGCTATTTGTAGAGCTTCACTTAAGATCTCCCTCGCAATTTCTTCAAAATGGTATAAATCTCTTTTTTTCTCCCAGGCATCCTGTTGTGTAGGATTAGACTAGGCAGCGAGTCAGTCTGCTTTCTACTGCTGGATTTGCTTAACATTAGACACTATGAAGCAAAAGCGAAGATGCGGTGATTCATACCAGATACTCAGCTTTAATGAGAAGGTGTGCCTGGTTTTATTGCTTTTTAGAATAATAATAGTAATAATAATAATAATAATAATAATAATAATAATCTTTGCCTTTAAACAATTTTTTTTATGGATTTCTGCACACCTGCCAGCACAGGCATTTTAATTTCAGTTCTCCCAGGCAGAGTGGAGGGAAGCTGTCCACACCTGGCAGACCGGCTGAGGCTGTAGGTGGCACAGTAGATGGCAGGCTTTCCTTGGCAGAGCTGCACCAGCTCGCCTGCAGCCAGTACTGCTCCTGTGGCTGCTGGCTGAAACACTCTGTGTAGCTTCAGCTGGAGACAAAGCCTGCTTACCCTAAGCTAGCAGTCCTTCCTGCGTTTTTTCACCCCAAGTTTAGTTCTACTTTGGCAGAGGGAGAGGTGCTCAAATGCTGTAAATCGCTCTTAATTTGCTTTGGAAGAAAAAGTTAGTTTGTTCTGTGTTATTATCCTAACTAGTAGAACGTGTCTGCCAGAAAATAAGTTGTCCTTGTGAAATACTGTAGTATTCCAGAAAACAAACAGAACTCTGTCTAGTACTTTCCAAATTGCAAATGAAATTCTTAAGATTTCGTATGAAAATTATTTGAATTAATATTTAATTCACTGAAAAAAAAACCTGCCATATTTCTTGATTAGATTTTGTCTCTTTCTACAGCTATAACAAAATTCATCTTCAAATAGGTAAACCACAACTTATAAACAGTAGTGTGTTGCTGCATTTTCTCTATGAGTTTAATATTTAAGAAATACTTCAGTTTTATACACCTCACCATGGAAATTGGCTGTGTCACTGAATTCCAAGCAGCTTTTGCTGTTCTTTGTTTAGCATGTTTAACTCTGAACAGCATGCAGTGGGCTGGATCATTTCCAGCGGTACACACAAGGAGCAAATAGCCTTCACAAGGATTTTGGTGGCACAGATACCAGGTACCTCTGCAGCATTTTCCCACTCAAAGGGAAATTACTTTTCTTTCTCAATAGATTTCCCAAGAAGTATGATAATATCCAGAAGTACATCAAAGAAATCTTAAAATCTTGCAAAAAAAGAAAAAATTCCAAGAAAATAACAAAACGAACAAACAACAAAAACCCCACAAGTAAGCAAGCAAGCAAACAAACAAACCCACAAAACCCAGAAAAAAAATAGCCAATAAAAAAAATCAATCCAATGTTCTAGATTTCCTCCCCTAGAAACCTAACCTGGCTGCACGGCTTTACAGACAATATGAACTGTGAATCTCTAGGGGAGAATAAAGTCTTTTTCTGCATTATGTATTCATCAATTCCATCTTCTTCAACACAGGTTCTTGCTGCTGATAACTGCAAGCTAAGCCACAGGAAGAAACAGTAATCTGCCACTTAAATTTCTCTTTGAGAATAATGCTTTTTAATGTTATATTTTGTAGAGACAAATAGCCAAGAATGAAGGAAACAGAAAGCATTTTAAAGCGTTTCACTAGACAGTAACAACCCAAGCACAGCTTTCACAAGAGGGTTTTCAACAAAATCTGTCTGTGCCCACCCCCTTCCAGCTCTGTTTCACCTTAGCCCTAAAATCTGGTTTTAGGAGAGCAGTAATCAGCCATGAATCAGAGACAGCAGGAGGGTGTGTCCTACCTGAAATATGTGGGGTTTCACCTCCAGTCTGGAGCGAATACATTTGTCATTACGTGCTTACCATCTCTACGACAGTAAGAGTCACCTTGAAAGCAATGTTGAAGTACACAAGGCCCATTCTACACTTTTTTTTCTTTTTTTTTTAAAGACTTTTCTGCATAGGTTCCTATACTATACAATATGATCTGCACTGCAGGGTCCCTCTGTGAGTTACTGAGCTTCCTATCTAGAAGAGCTAAAATAAAAGTGTCAAGATGCATAGCACAGGGGGGCAGAGGCCAGCTCAGGGTTACCACATTTATGGCTGCTGTTCGCCCTGACGATCGCTGCAGCTGGATTGCATTGGCTCAGTTTACACTGCTGCTGACAGTGCTCTTTCTGTACGCAGGGGCCTACCCAGTCACGAAAGTACATATAGCAACAGAGGGGGAAGCTGTGAGCTTCTGTGAGGGTGCTGCAGTGCTCTGTGCTTGGCGGAGATGAATACTGCTGAGTAATATCGCTGTGACAGACTGAGGGAAGCCAAGGGCCACGGGTTCACCTGATTCATGCAGGACTTGCAGATATTTGCATTTACAATGGCAGGTTCAAGCGATTGCTGATCACCTGGAATAGCTCAAAACATGGCAAAAATGTACAAAGCGAGCATGTATGTGTGTATGCATGTAGCTTGCATGTTGTAAAATATGTAATCATTATGTTTGGTCTGCTGGCCAACATGCAAGGGGATAGATTAAAAGGTATCTTGGTTATAAAGGAGCTCACGATCAGTAAAATTCAGATTTCAGTTGCTGGGCAATTAGGTAGTGTTGTTTTACCATTTAGGTATTAGCAAATCCTTGCTTTGCTTTTGTGCTGCTCTGGTGTGTAGAGGAAATGGGAGCATTAATTCTGCTACAGAGGTGAGTCCATGGCTGGAAAGGTCAGAGCTGGTAGCAGAAGGAGGAAAATCATTTTCCTCTTGGAGGAAAATCATGTTTGGATTAGAACTGGAGTGGCTACATGTGAAGATATCTGTCTGATGTTCAAAGAGATTGGAGCTCGCTCGCACTGGGCTGCTGCACCTGAGAGAACCGGGGAGCTGTGTGTATGGGAAATCACTCCCAGGCCTGCTGCATGGACCAGCCTCTCAGCCAGCATAAGGTGAGCACCTCCATCTGAAGCCTAAACCAGGAAGCTAAGGGAGGCTGTGATTGTGGTCTTTTCCTTATTAAATTAAGTTAAAGAAGTTACAGTAAGTTGCAACTGAATACAAAAAGCACTTTCTCTCTCAGAGTGCTGGCTAAAGGATCTTTTTGCCCTCTGGCTTCTGTTAAATACAGACATAGATGGATCTTGCCCCCCTATCCAGTCAATAAAAGACAAGTCATGGATAAAAGAAAAATTCAAAAAGCACTGGTTTATTGAGCAGAAAATCAATACCAGTGTTAGTGAGTTTATTTTCCTAACATTAAAGCAGATTTTTTTTTTTTTTTTTAATCATTTGGTCACAGAAAGAGAAAAGATGCTTCTAGAAGCTAAACTGACTGTACAACATTAAAAGCAGCATTTTTTTTTTTAAGGAGCTTTATATGTCTTCTTGAAAAACTAGAAGAACTTTGATATTTAAACATTCTTATTATCTAAATGCTTTACATGTCTTTTTAAGGAGCTTTATATATCTTCTTGAAAAAACTAGAACCTTTATACTAAAACATTTTTATTACCTAATGCCTTGTATTTCCTATACCATTTTGTATTCCTTCTATGGACTTGAGTGTCCTCATAGGAAAAAAAAAAAAAAATTACTCACTGCAAACTTTTGGCTCGTACCTGTAACTCATTTCAGTGAGGCTGTGAACAGCTGCGTTAGCCAAAAACCTGTATTGTCCAAGGTTCATGACTTAGATTCATACAAATCAATCACATAAATTGATTACAAGACCAAAGGAATGAATAAAAGGAAATTCAATGAGAGGAAAGATGAGAAGAGCAGAGAATGGATTTTTTGATGAATACTTTGTTTTAATTTTTAGATCAGTACCTGTTAACTGGTCACACAATAAGTCCAGAAGAAACTGAATCTCGCTTTCTACTACTTGTGCTAATACAGGAACAAAACCCTCTTCAATGAGCTGGGCAGAAAAGTTATGGGAATGGCTATCTCAGATGCTTGCATGTTTTCATAGGTGTGGGGAGCAGGTGGCGGTTTAGCTGTCACTGTTCTATTGCTGTTCTTCGTGACGGAAAAGAAGATAGAAAGGTTGTGGTGTTTTATGGGATGTTGTACGAGAACAAGCAGAACATTCCAGGTATGTTCACAGCAGGACAAAAGACTTTGGGTATTTAGGGAGAACAGATATGAAAGAAGGCAGAACTGGTGGATGTGTCACCACAACTGAGCACCAAACAGCAGAGCTCAGAGCTTTAGAGAGAGGGAATCTGAAATGGAGAAAAAGCAGAGGTGGGATGTCAAGGAAAGGCCATTTTATTAAGAAAAGGAAAAAAAAAAAAAAAAAAAGGAGTCCAGTACAGGAGTTACAAAGTAGGACTTATCTCTTTCACATAATTAATTTAGATTGTTTACAGTTCAGCAAACACATAAACTTTCAACTCAGCAAAAAGTAAGAAGTTCTGCTTTTGATGTCAGCTGCTATTTTCAAAGCTGGCTATTGCCTTTGAAAGTTAGAGAGTGTCTAGGTATATTTTCTAAGAACCAAGTGATAATTTACGTATGCTATGGAATGGCTAGAAACTTAGCAAAGCTATGCAGAAAACAGACAATAGATTTTCTTTAAATGTTAACTTATTTCTTCTTTTTTTTTTTTTTTTCCCAGAAGCTCTTGATTTCATGGGCTATTTTTTTTCCTTTCAACATTAAAATGGAAAAAAGTATTACCAAATTTGTGCTCAGCACAAAGATCACCATACCAACATGTCAGAAATGGAATGCAACAACACTTTCTCTGCTCTTTCACCATCATAAAATAAGATTTGCAGAATTTCTTACCTTAAAAGCATCTTCTATGCTATGACTGCAAAAACTGTTTCCCAAAGGAGAAATACATACTCTCATGAAGGAAACGTGATGTTCATGCATTCCTCTCCACATACCTTGAAACTCTGAAGTCAGTTTAGCAAGAAAGGATACAGCTGCATTCCCAAGGCAGTTTATCTGATCTACAGAGGATTTCAGGTGACTGTGTATCAAGAACCTTTCAGTAGAACTAAGATTTAAATGAAAATGAGTAAGAGGATAAACTCAGTAAGAAAGGAAGAAAGTCTCCTGAATAATGCTTATTTTTGGAAAAGAATAGTTGTCAGTTGTATTTGCACTTAAATAGATTCAAGAGTCCATAGAAGGGCTCCTCCTGACCACAGATTTTTGCTCAGATGAGCAGTTCCCACAATCTCAGATCTAACAAGGAAAGTATATTCTCTCTAAATGTATATTTCATTTTTAACACAAACGAAGAAAATGCACTTAAACCCAAGTTTTTGTGTTCACTGTAGCAAAGCTGGCCTTATCTTATGAGTCAACTCATCCAGTAGGGTGTTCTTTTGAGAGAACTAAACTGGATTTCTGGAATTGCAATGGATGTCAACAGCATTAATGTGGACAACTTATCTGAAAGTAATAAAAGCTTACTCATTATAATCTGTCTGATGTATAGGCAAGCAAAACAGGACTTGTGATGTGAAAGTTGCAGATACCTAATAATATATCACGGAGTATAGGGCAGAGCAGACCATGATGAACATTGTATAGTAACAGATTGATGTTCTTGTTGTACACTGTCTTCTTATCCCTTTAAGCTTCAGAATCTAGAAAAGAATGAAAACCAACATTGTTTTACTTAGGAAGACTAAGAAGTGTGCTGTACCATTAGCACTGCAAAGCTGGAAAGGTTATTGCTGAGAAATGTAGGAGGCTTGTATTCTGAGATAAAGCTTCATGCACCACACACAGCCCATTACTTGCTTGGAGAGGGAACAACTTAAACAAAACCAGAGTGGATTCCTATCATGACAGCCTGACTAGCGACTAAAATTACAGGCATCTTAATAACTGATTCTTGGCTTAATTAGAAAACTGACAACAGAAGAAATAGATCCCGATTTTGTCCTGAGAAATGGACAGTGGTGAACACTGACTACAACATACCTAAAATGAACAACTTACCTAATACGATACCTAATTTAAAGTTGAAACCAAGCACAAATGAAGAAAACAAAAGAAAGGATGAACTTTAGAACTTTAGCAAATAAATAGTAAAATTTTAAAGTCAGACAAAAAGTAAAAAAAAATATTAATTAAAAAAAAAAAAGAAGGGCATCTCCCTAAAGACATAGTAACTACCAATGGAAAATCTAGAAGAGGAGGAAACCAACCAGTGTGCTTGCTGCTGATGAACGATGACTGTATTTAAGAACAGTTCAGGAAGAAAGAGCCATAGGGAAAAACTGTGAAATCTTATTGTCTGTGTTTGTTATGGATTATTATTATTATTTTTTTTTTTTAGAAGAGAGCGAAGGGATAATTCTGTGGAACTTCACCAGAATGAAAAATTTGAAGAAGTTCTGGAATAAATCAGAGAAAGAACAGTACAAAACCATCAGCAGAGTCTGATGTTCCCCTAAGAGTGCAGAGGGAATTCTGTAATGAAAAAGCTGTACTATCGATGGTGGTGAAACCTGCTGGAAACTACAGAGCTCTCTCCTGGTGCTTATTCTGCTCAAATTTCTCATAAACGATCTGGAGAAAAACAGAGAGAGAATTCTTTGAAAACATCAGCACTTTTCTCTGCAGTGGTCAAAATAAACAAATGGTTATGTTTGTTGCTTTAAAAAAATAAATTACACTGTTAAACTAACATAGTTTATCAAAGAGTTCCTGCCTCTCCAATAGTTTCTAAATTTGGATTTCACAAGGAATCTAATAGTATAAGAAAAGGTACAAAAAAAAAGCATAAGAATACAATCAGATCTATAGAATCATTTCTAAAAAAGAGGCAATTAAATTGACTCCTCATCTTGGGATAGAACTGAGTGGAAGACTGCATAGCAAAGGTACAGAAAATCAAGGAATTAAGCAGGTCTGTTTTTTCATGTCACATATAAATAAATTGTGGCACTAATTGATATAGGATGGTTGGATGCCACAAGTAATAAATAGGATCCAAACTCTATTAAACAAGTTTACCAAGTGTGACATGAACTCAGTCTCAAACTCATTTTATAACCTGGTAGAATATCTAGTAGAAGTGTCACTTACAGGTGTCAGATTTCCTCTTCTATTTCCAAAAGCATTTGCTATTGTCAGAGACAGATTACTGATTTAGGTGACTTTAATCTCACCCAAACTATCTGCTCTTATGTTCCTATGTTCTGATCCAGGGAACAGTGTAAACCGTTCTTATCAATCCAAACACAAGACCTGCTGGTTATGTTCCAAAAAACAAATGGCACTTTTCTGACTTATTGCTGGCCATGTGCTTTTCGTTGATTAATGACTTAATTCTTGTATTTGTTTGCAGACCATTGCATTTTGAATAACAAGCACTTGAATAAATATGCAGCGAGAAGATATTAAGGATGGAAACATCTTGGTTAAAGATGGATACTTGCCTGACTTTCTTATCTCTACCTCTCCAGCGCATCCAGGACCTATAGGACTCTTGCTGTCTACATTACCCATGAAATACCAGCATCTGACTTTCCCCTACCCTTCTGCCTCACACTTGCAATGCAAAAGGACTGGCAGCTGGGACAGAACACAGCAAATGTGGGATCACCACCGTGCCTGCTTTCAGTCCCCTCACCTGCAGCGAAGCGGTTCTCTACGCCTACAGTACGGAGCAAGGAGAAGAAGGCTTGCAGACAGATGACTTCCCCATTCACATTCATGTCCAGTCCTCCAGTGCCAGAGCTCTGCAAGTCCAGAGGGGACAGTCAAGGTTAAATAATGAGGGAGGAAGGACAAGGGTGAAGTTGAACCCGTTTGAAGCACTGGGAGAGTGGTCACCGTTGCCGCCTCTCTGTGTTTACCTTTCAAGCGGGTTACACAGCAGTTAAATGCAGGAACCACCACTGTACAGCCTTGATATCCACATCCTGAAAAAAATATAGAAATCATTTTTTCCGGAAGGAACTAAGCTGCATGTATCAGTGATTAAGCTCCATATTTGAAAATATGAAAAACTTTGAGCGATAGGAAATCATGATTCCTGGGGGAAACACAGATTCCATTCCGTTTTAAATCTTCTTTGAGCTATATCACACTTTAAATAAATGAGGGGGAAAGTTCTTTGGAATATTTGAATTTGGTCCATGTCCACTTTTAGATTTCACTTTAATGCCGTAACACACTTAATCAAGCCCTCACCAATAGAAAATTATTTTAAGAACTGGGGAAAGGTAAATGTTATTTCTGATTATTTGATGAATGTAAACTGTTAAAAACTCATCATATACTCATGAATAAAACATACATCTGACAAATGATGTGCCCACCAGTCAAACTATCTTTGCGGAAATCAAGGAAATCTAAAAATAATCTCATAAATGGCAAGAGGACACCCTTCTTGGACCACAGCAATAGATGAGAGGTTTGTACATCTCAGCTCTTGGCCGAAGTCAGCATTTTTAAATGTGGACTATAGGCTCCTGCATCCACTATTTTATTAGGACCACACTGTTACACACAGTCCCCTAGTCAAGAGCCAGACTCTGCAACGCTATGCACTACCTCAGGAAAGTTACAGTTCAAACAAGCCACCCAACAAGAATAACAAGTACAAGTACTAGATCACTTAAAATTTGCCATAAAAATGCATCCATTGTAAAATTCACAGAAACAGTATTTTTATTTGACTTGGATGGTTTTAATAGAGGGTGAAAATATGTTTTTCCTGCACTGGAAAAATAAATGTAATATAATATGCTTACACAATATAAATAAAATATTTTAGTTAAAGGACATGTATGCAACATGAGGGGACAGGTCAAGATTTGTCTCCAGATCTGCACTGTTCCGGAAGAATATTTACATTTGATTGTTTCACACATTGCATTGAATAAGAATTAAAGTTGCATCCATTTTCATAACTAGACACTTTTAATACATCAGTCCTTGTTATGGTTATCTGTATTTGTTATGACCTTACTTATTGTCCTTTAATGGATGTAAGAAGCAAACTAAATCTGCCCAGCTTACAATGGATTCATTGCCGTGATATGTTCCACTGGTACATGTTGCAGGTTGGCTGTCTAACGGTTTCCTATCCAAGAAAGCCTCAGTTTAAATTGGGAGTGGAATGCAAAAATGATTTACTCTTTCTCCCAAACAATTACTTCTTGGTCTGAGGCACTGGAGAAGGGGAAGAGAAATTCACGCTCTGCTACCTCAGGTGCTTCAAATTGGTGCCAATCAAACCCAAATGCAATTGGCTTTAAATTCTGCTGACTGCAAAAGAAGGTAAAGCAACCCACACAGACAAAAGAATCTCTAGTATGCAAAAACAATAGAAACTACAGTAAAGTTACAACCCTTTAGCCACGCCTTGAAAAGAGACAAGGCTCTGTGAGCTTGTGTTTAGAAAAGCGCCTTGCACAGCCAGAGACTTAGCTTTGATGATTTTTCTGATTTTAGAACTGTGTTTTGCAGGCATTTAAATCCAAGTAGCCTCCCTAGGCTGCCTTTTCAGTTGACGTGGAGAAGCAGCGCTTTTAGGATGCAATCCATTGCTCCTGTTTTCAGCTTCTGCTCTAAAATAAGATTAATTGCTACCTGCACATAAATATTTATCTCCACTGGCTGTAAGGACATCTGCATCTGGTGTGATGGATCCCATCCTTAGATGCAAAATAATCTGATTTCAACTGAGTCAAATTATAAACCAAGGAACACATAACAGAATCCTTGCATAGTCATTTAGGTATGTGTCTAAAAGGATGATTTAATGCTAAATCCTGAATCTTCGGTGCAAGAAAAAGAATTCTGAAATCAATACGTGATTTCACTGGAAGTCAATGCGAAGAGTGAAATGAAAACGAGATGAAACAGAGAAGCGGCTTGTAAGGGCATGAACTTGTACATTTTAACTGAATAGTCTGAGTCAAATCCTGACAGATGCCAAAACAAAAGGAAGTCAGTCACAGGCACCTAACTCAGCACTCAGCTGTGTGCTTGGTAAGACTCCTGAAACAGGGAATCAGAGTTCTTCTAGCACTTAGAAAAATACATGTCAGCAGTTCCACTGTCATATATGTCAGAGAGGGGAGAAAAACACAGAAATAATAGCTCTCGTTCATCTTAGTTTCACTGCTACCAGCTCATGGAGCCCCTTGTAGAAGCACGGAGCTCCAACTACACTGTCCAATGGAACAGACTGCTTACAGCGATGGTAACAGGAGCAGTACTACGACAAAAGGCATCAGGGACTTAATCACTTTCCATATCTGTGCACAGCACAGTGTCAAATCAAGTCTCTCATTGAAGCTGAAAAATGCGTGCCTTCTGGAATGCAAATGCCAGATAAACAGATTAGAAAAGTATGCAAATCATGAGACAGTGTTTTCTGACCTGGCTGGATTCATCCCTGTCATAATGAAGTGGAATTTATGGCTGCAGACAGCCTGATGGCTCACAAGTGTCTGGGATCCCCTCAAGAAAAGCCAGAGAATGCCTCCCAGATGGCTACAGCCTATCATCATTATAAGGGGAGAGAGGGAAAAAATACCCATGCTGTGTCAAACTATATCCTTAGCAGATGTTTATACCAGATTAATCTTCAAGTCTTGTCTTGCAAGAAAAATAGGTAATTATAATCATACAGTTTATTGTTTGAAACAAAGTTCTCCAAACTCAAAAGGAAATCGACAAAATGAAAGCAGTAGTCAAAAGGTCAGTTCTAAAGAGAGGGGAAAAAAAAAAAAAAAAGAGCAGCTTAGAAAAAGACATTTCCAACCTTAATGTTCCCTTAAGGGAAGAAAATAATTCCCTCCTCTCCTCACACCCCAAAACACTTGGATGAGGTCCAGTTACCTGTGTCTTATTGCACTCAGAAAGCCTCGAATCAATATTTAGCATTACCACTTTAATTGAAAATCAATACTATGATAACAGGTGGTGAGCATCAGCACTCTGAGCTGCACAGAGTGGGTCCTGTCGGCAGGAGAAGGCTCCTTTACGTGAAATCTGAAGGGAAATCAGAGAGGAAGCGTGTTTGGAAATGGGCACGCGGTGTGAATCCTTCTTTCTTTGCTCTCAAGGGACTCCACAGAAAACAAGATTTCTGAAGAGAGTGGGATTTGCGTGATGTGTTTGGACCCACGTTAACCCTTCTTACAGTGTGGGAAGTTTGCCACCACCTTGTCTGGCTGTAAGGGATCCACATCCTGCACTCAGAAACCAAGTTTTGCACTGACACCAAACTCATAACTGGAAAATTTGTTGCTCTGCTACAAATAAAAATGAATATTACATGAAGTGACAAACAGAGCAGTGATTTAGGTTTTAAGTCGTCCTTTATTCTTTCCATCAAACGAAGTATAAAACTGACTCTCCATTAACCTCCCACTTCCTCAACAATTTAGTGACTCTCTAAGTATGGAAATGCTCTTCGTTTGTAAGAATGTCAGTCCGAAAGAGTACGGGTCATGGTTTCCTCCGAAATTACGGCAGTTCCCATCTCCAAATGTTCCAGCAATTAGCAAGCAAACGTGAGCCTCCCAGTACCCCTCGGACGAGGAACACGACTTCTAAATAGCAAGGCACGAGCGGCCAAAGAGAGTCTTCCACTATTGCAGCTGCCCCCGGAGAAGAGCTTCTGGGAGGCGCCAGGCCCGCAGCTGCCTCCGACCGGCCGCAACCCCACCGGCCGGGCCCCGGGGCG
>VXAV01004741.1:105720-118155 GCA_013399715.1 Alectura lathami
GCGGGGAGGGTGGAAAATGCCGGTGCCCACCCCGCCCCGCCAGGGGCAGCCGGGTCCGGCAGCAGGCCTGTGTCACGGGCAGTGGCTTCTGCCTTCGAAGGCGGAGGTCTGAGGGTTGGGTGAAGCAGTGCAGCCCCGTGGACCCTGATACGTGAGGCAGAGGAACACTCGCTGAAAGTGATTCAGCGCCCTGGTTTCGAGCAGGTTGGCCTAAATGCGTTTATAGGTGTCCACACTAGCGTCCAATGGAGTGTTGTCAAGTGAGCTGAACTGCTGCACTGCAGTGGTGCTCCACAGGCAGTTTGCCGACGCTGGTGTTGATGCTCCGTAACTGTGACACCTGCCCACTGTTACCTCACACAAACAGATGCAGTACACATCGGAGTCTCATTCCCAAGCATTTTATGTGGCTTAAAAACCATGCATATGTGTGCATTTCATTTTCCCTGGACTCTTCAAAGAAGAGTTAGATTGCTATACAGGCATACAACACCATGAAGCTCAGAAGCACAGTATATTTTCTAAATATTATAAGTATGCAGTGAAAAGACAGCAGGAAGCTGCCTGACAAGCAGTATTTTGGAGATGATTTCCTAGTGAAGCCCAGCAGCTTCTTGCTACCAATGCATTGCCAGAACCGCAGTGACCATACTGAGGAAAACCCAAAAACTTAGATTTAGGCTGTCCCACAGGTTCTAGACCATCCGTCCTGGGCAGAATATGACCAAAAAGGAATGCAGGAAGCAGGCAGTGGTCTCTGTTCACAAAATCACTCTTTTTAAAACAAATGAACAGAAGGATGAGCGGCAAAAGGGCAAAAAATACCCTTTGTTGGTATTGTGGCAGTGTTGGTTCTATACAGAGTACATCCCCAGCATCTCAGATATCTCCTACCTACAGCAATGTATGTGCGTTAGAGGCACTGTGTTAGCCAATCCTTGTTTTGTCTGCCTGCCTCCTGAATACTTAATGACCAGAAACTGCAGCTTGGTGCAAGTTGCTTTTAGCCTTCATTTTCTGCCAATATTTTGTATAACCTTTGCATTCTTATTTTCTAGCTGAGCACTGGGGCCACAATAACGCAAAAGCAAAGAAATATATATGTGTATATATATATATATATATATATGTATTTAAAGTCCTGATTTCCCTTGTACAGATCGGTCAGTTCTCAATAATTAGTGATTTTATTTTTTTTTTCAAGTGAAGTAGACATCGTAGTGTTGCTTATATCTTTTCAAGTAGAATGATTCTGTGATTTGAACACCTTTTTAAGATCTATAGCAGAATGTAAGAATTAAGAATCAGTCCCTCCCCAAAATATGCATCTATTGGATGCTTAATTTTGCTTTGGGGAAACATCTTGCTAATTGCTTGTATGGTCCCACTTTGCATCACATGTACAGCAATTCCGTTTATCACAGTTGTAAGAGTTAATAAAGCAGCATTTCAAAATACATGAAATACTGGATTAGGGCTGAATGGAACTCACACATTCATAACTGCGTTTAAGCAGACTATTACATTGCTATTCAGCAGAAGTGAAACTAGGTCAGATACTGCCTGTATTCTTGAAATTATCATATATGAAAAGCACTTAAAGTGCTTAAGTAAAAATAGTTACGTTAAATTTGCTATATGCAGCTGGGAGTGTAGATAAATTTGGGTGCCAGTAGACTTGGCTTTATGGAAAGCAGTGTTCCCGAATGAGACAATGACCTGCTGGCTGAATTCGAGAGGCAGTCAGCAGTGTGGTTAATCGAGACGTGCAGGTGCTAGAGCCACCAAGGTCAGAATGGGCACTGTTGCCCATTCTCTGAGCCACGCATCCAGAGCGTGCTGCTTGCCAGAGCTGCCACCCATCGATAAGGGTTATGTTTGCTGCTGCCATCTTACTCGGGGCTGCTGCTGCTGCTTTGCCTAATATGCAACTAATATACAGCTTTGTTTAGTTTTCTCTTCTAAAATGGACTTAATATATTGCAGCTGAATAGAAACAAAGCTTTAGAAACACGATGAATAAAACAGAAGGATTCTTGCTTGCATTCTTACAGGGTAAATTAAAACAATTCTTTTTGTGAATAACCACGAAATATGTCAGCCTTATGCATTCAACTGCTAGGGCTTAGGGGGATTCTCTTTCCTCACAAGTAGGCTTGCAAAGAGCTACAGCATCCACACAGCTTTGCAGAGGTGGAGGAGATGGTGCAATGAGGTCTGCCTGGACATCAAGGGGACAGGTGAAATGATCGCATAACGCTGCAGTGCGTAGAGTAGGAGAAAGGTAGCTCAGCTGCCTGGTGACGCTTCCCACCTCCAAAGGGGATACAGGAAGGTGGCTGGAAATGGATGTTTACCCATTCCACCACAAACCTGGACACAGTGTCTAAAGGCAGAAGCAGCTACAGCTTCTCTTTTCTGCTAGCGGAGAGGAAGGTGGCTTAGGATGCACCTCCACTTATCTGTCCTGTACATACAGGATGGCTGAAGAAACTTACGTCTGTTATACAATACAGTTACCTTCAGGGGCAAAAGCTTCAGAGAGGGAGCAAGAAAGGAAGATCAGCAGTGTTGCAGCACTGTTTGTATTGCTCCAGCGTTTTAGCTTACTGCAGCCTTGGGGTTTCTACACCAGCTGGCAGAGGAAGGGCTGCATTGTCCTGTGAGCTTGCCCTGTCTCCCTCATCCCAATCGATATCACAGCTGCATCCACACATCTTCCTGCTGAATTTATCATTATTCAAGTCAAACATATCCACCATCTTTCAGTGCTCTGCTAAGAGGTAATAATTTGTACATCCCAATAGAAACAGGTATTTTGAACAAGTGAGAATCACTGTTGTTTGACAGCATGCCTCCAAATTATGGGTTAAATCCTCCTCCTTTCCTCACCCAGTGCTTCACAAAATTGATACCTGTGTTTGAGAAGTGGTTTGTCCGATAGTAAGACAACCCCACATTTCACACGTAAGCAGTGTTTAAGCAAAGTATTTTCTCAAAATAAGCTATATTCTTTAAGAAAATGGCTAAGTTAAAAGTCAGACCCACTTGAATCAGTGAGAACTGTCTCATTTCGTCAGTGTGCCAAGATTTCTCATGAATTTCACTGCATTCAGTCAAATAACTTGCAATAGGGAGTGTAAATGCCAGATGCAATTTGGCATGCTTTTGAAACTTTTCCAGGAAACAGGACAAGAAATTGAAATAAGGATTGCTGTCACATTTCAACAACTTGCACAATCGTAAGAATTTAATTATTCATCTCTCAGAAGGACCACAGGGATAATGAGGCTCACTTGCACAGTTTGGAAAAGATAACCCTGCAGGGGTCATGCAAGTTCCTGTCTACTGTAGTAACAATTTCCGGTGACATTATCACATCACTAAGGGACTTTGAAAAATAAGTAGTAATATTTAACTGCTGTTGTGAACACACTGATACATCTGTTACACTGATGATGTGGACGTAAAATATAATTAAACCTGGTCTGTGGAAGTGTCATTTAATAGATGGGATGCATTGGCAAAAACAAACAAAAAGATGTGGCTATAGCATTACCCAATATGCATGTGTTACCCTTAAAGCCTGTTTCAGTTTTGATGTTCATGTTTCTGTTGCTAATTATGCAAGAAAATAATGTATTCTGTTAACACTTCCATTAATCTTTAATGAATTATTAAGAAAGATTCCAATCCTGTAATTAGCTAGGGGAAATGAACTCCAGAACTCTCAAATTAAACACTTTAAATCGTTTCCAAAAATACTGTACTCTGTAAATACTTTTTATTCTCACTTCTAGCCTTTTCTCCTTCCTTTTGTTTTTCCTTTTTGTATAGTTCAAACTCATTCTCTCCCAGCCTCCAAATTCTTCAGACCTGCTGTATCATGTAGTGGGATCTGGTTGCCCCATTTGAGGCTTGTGTTGAGCACATGTTGACGGGAGAGGAGCCACAGGAACTGGAAATAGGGAATAACCATATATGCCAGTTTGCAGTTAACAGTGTCGTAGACAGCGAAAGCACTGAAATATGTCATGGTACGATCAGCCTTTTCTGGATCATCTCTTTTCTCTGTACCCTCAATAACACCCAGTAGAGGTCAGGGCTGTAACTGATGTGATAATTTAGTGGTCCATATGAAGTATCCACATGCTGCAGAATCCAAGCGTTCAACTGTGTTTATGTGTACGTGCATGTATTTAGGTGTGTGTATATAATGGTGCATATACATGTGTACATGGATACAAACATTTTAAGTACTTGTGATTTCAAGGAGGTCTTTTCAAGTGCAAGCTGGTGTGAAGTCTGTCGTCCTTGTCTTTGTAACTCTATAAGAAGTTTAAAACAAGGGGGCAGGAATGTAAGTATTACTCTTGTCGTTAATCTCATTACGGCTGACACCAGCTCTGCGACACCTGAGCGGTGTGGTGTTAAAATAAGGCTGAGCGTGCAGTGAAGGGTTGAGGAATGGAGAGCTGCTGTGCAGAATGAAATGAGTAGGCACGAAAAGAGAGAGAGAGAAAGGAGAGAACAGGGAAGGAAGAGAGGCGATGTGAGATGGTTCCGTGGTGTGGAAGTACCAGGAGAAGCAGAGGGAGCTGGGGGCTGTACCCTGCACGCGCTGCTGTGTGACCTGGCGGTGACCACAGGCACCACTGCGCAGCTGGGCAGCCCCCACAGCAGTCCCAGGCATTGCTGTCAACATGGGGTAAACAGCAAAGACAGCTGAAAAAAAGAGACAGTGCGTAAGGACTGCATATTGCTCCTCAAACATGTTCCTGTAGACAGCCGTGGGAGGACTGAGGGGAGTTCACAACCTCAGAGCTACTTCATGGCTTAAAGGCGACCCTCCAAAAGCTTTATTGTCAGAATGAGCTTCACACTTTATGCGATTTCCTTTCTGGTCCATAGGGGTGTTATCAGCAGGCTGTGTAAGTCATAGGTTTCAAAGGCCTGGGAAAATGAGTGCAGTTACGATGTCCTAACATCCTATTAAAAACAAACAAACAAACAAACAAACAAAAACAATTCCAGAAGACATTATTTCATATTTACCTATATCCTGTTATAGGCTCCCAATCTTGTACTAGGTTTTACCTAACTAAAAACACTTTGGAAAATTAATTCATTTTTATTTGAAGTGAGAAAACTCGCATTTTTAGTAACTTCCTATAGAACTGCAATTATCCAACAGACTTCTGGGACTGGCAGATTATTTGGAATGAGACAAACTTTCCTAGGGAAATAAAGTAAAATAGAAGGAAATGTAGTGGTAAAGAGGTGATTTCACTTCCCGGCATTTTGCCCAGACTGACCATTTAAGAGAGAGTCCTGAAGCATTTGCTTGAAAATGGGCAAGGAACACAAGCTAGTGAGAATAAATTCAAGAGAGAGCAGCTGTGAGATGGAGAGGCAGCAGATGCTTGTCTACACGAGCAGTTAATTCAGAATGAAAAAAAAATAAAAGGAAGGAAGAATATTCTGAGCCTCAAGAATTAATTGTTGTTTTGGAGGTTGTAGGAGGCAAACATGCCTTTTATAGCAATATCTATTGCCATACATTTTGTGAGACTGGACTGTCTAAAAAGGTTTTAGTTCACTTTATTGATGCATTTTCCCTCTTTCCCTTTATAAAGAATCCCCTTTCTTGAAGTGTTTCCTTCTCCAGAAGTCTAATGCTTTAAATGTTCCTCATTGTTTGCTGGCAGAGACTTTAAATTGTTCGTGTACTACAGAAGTGGGAGAAGATTTCATGGGTTTTTTTCCTCTCCTGTTTATCATGGTAAAAACACAAACAGTGCTGTTCTTTGTACTTGTATTTTAAATGTGTGGAGGGGTACTTATTCTTGCTGTCTTGAATGGCTCTATACTCATAGAATTGTAGCTAGGACGTTGAAATTTTACATGGCATAAAAACATAAGGATGTTATTCTTATACTTGGGAGTGCACTTTGAAAAGAGGTAGGCTCAAGAAACAAAATTAGCATTTGCCTATGGACTTCCCATGCTCCAGGATGTAGAGTGTTCAAAAATGGGGTGTTAGTCCATGGCTGGTTAAAGCAGGAAATTAAAATCATACTTTAATAAAGATGTGCTTACTTGCCGAAAATGGCTTGTGATCTAAGTGGTGGATGTGTCACACCTGTATTTATTTCACACTGAGCTTAAAATCCTAGCAGCACTGACAGTCTTTCACAATTAAATGAAAGAAATAAACACCTCTGTTATGACATATGAGAAAGTTTTTTTTTTTTTTTGAAAAAAAAAAGTCTGTAAGGTCTATAAATGCTCAGCATCAAAGACCAACAGCTTCTGAGAAGAATAAAACAAGCTTCTGCTTATCAAACCCATTTCAGAACACACAGTCACATACTCCATGCATTAATAACTGTGTACCCAGAAGGTAGACTTGATCTTGTGATTTTCATCCACAAGTAGGTTTTCTTGTTATGATTATTGTAATGTGATTTTTGTGTTATGGTTGTGTCATAGGCCTGTTTCCTTTTATTTTTGCAGGCCCTTGTTATTATTTCTATTAGATTATATCATACAACATCTGCAAATACAGCCAACAGGCTGCCCAGAGAAGCTGTGGATGCCCCATGCCAGGCTGGATGGGTCCCGGGCAGCCTGATCCAGTGGGTGGCAACCCTGCCCACGGCAGGGGGTTGGAAACGGGTGGGCTTTAAGGTGCCTTCCAACACAAACCATTCTGTGATTCTGTGATTAACATCTCAGGGCTGCAGAAAACACACAGGTCTCCAGCAGAGCAATGCAGACTGGCTCCCACCTGGGTATAGCTAATAGATTGAGTTGTGTGCTGTGTCCTGGTGTGTGTGTGTGTAAAAGCAGCAGTGCACACATGCAAACTGCAGACTCAGATTCTTCTGTCCATGCCTGAACATTTGTGATTATTTGTCCCCTAATATTCTGTGCATCCTTGAGAAAGACATGTGATCTATTCATATTAAAAAAAAAAAAAAACAAGTCCTAACTATTGTTTAGCTGGGGAAAAAAAAATAAAAATAAAAAATTAAACTCCATATAATCATATTTAAAATAAGCCATGAATAATAACTTATGTGAACAAAGAGTGACCTCACTTCCTGGCTTCATTTAGAGTGATGCCAGCCAGAGGCTGCCCTTGAAGATCGCATGCACAGATTTTCCCTAAAGGGAGGGACTGTAATCACTGCTCTGGTAGTTTCAGACCTCAACCACCATACACTTTTTCTAGTTTTCTGTCATACAAAAGCACAGTCACAGTAATTTGTTCCTCAGCTTTAATATGGCTGGGGAGAAGCTACAGTCCACGGGAACTCATTTTGGGCAAGGATGAGAGATACAGGCAGGCCACAACCCCTGGGTCCATTCATATTCAGTGATGTTTCTGAGGTGGAGCAAGCAGTAGCATCGAGCATGGCGTGCCACTGCTTTGGCTGCCCATTGCTTGGGACAATAGCCTGCTATCCAGCTGCACCAACTTGGCGCTTGGTTCAAAGGGCCTTGGTTTAATATTAGTTGAATAGAAAAGGTCGATAAGAGGTTAGAGACAATTGAATATTAATAAATAATAAAGCAATGAGTGCTGCAAGTGTTTGACCCATCCCTGCTGATGTGATATCAATCTGGACTGGAAGAGAAATGACAAGCCCTTCCCCACCCAGAGGTCTAGAAATGATTCTGATATCTGTCAGTAAAAGATAAGGATCAGACCAAGAATATATTAGCAGATGCAGCAGGGAGTAAAGCATAAACAAGCCAAGAACAATAGTTACTCTGTGTGTCATCCAGAAATAAGATGTGCTTATCTGACAGAGCACATCCTGCTTGTGCCTGCTCCATCAGGGCAGTGCGGGCATGCCAAAGGGACTTGTCCTGGCACCAGGAGGCTGCGTGAGGCTGAGGCTGCATGGGACTGCAGCTGTGCCCTCACATGGAAGGGTGGAAAGAAGGCTGAAGGCAATGGATTTGCTCTACACAGACTTGCGAACCTATGTAAATTCTGACTGTGAAGCGTCCATTCCTCACACTTTGAGAGCACCCAGCCAGGTCCACACAGGACTTTAGGCATCAGTCTACCATTTCCAGTTCAAGAATTGATCTTCAGAATTTCTGGAGGGCTAAATTACAGCACAGCAGAGACACTTCTCCTACCACACCTTTTCCCACCTGTGAAGTACTCCACATTTTTCTCATTAGACCCCCACATGCACTTTAACACCAAAGTTAAGAATTGTCCTTCCCATATTTTTCTTATCTTCTGATCTCAGGTGAACCAGCTAAACACTGCACTGCATGAAGCCTTGTACAAAATGCAGCCAGACAGTAGAAGGGCAGACAGGGGAAATCCTGTTTCCTGAAGGTTAAGGCTTTTGTCATGACAAAGGTGATTCTGCTGCAGTGATTAGTTCTGTATTTCAAATCCAGTGGAAAAACTTTGTCAGAAGAGACTGATATGGAAACCCACCTAAGATTGACTGATCTTCTCCTGACGCATGGGGTTTTTGCTTCATATCCCTGCTCCACAATCTGACAGAGGAAGGATTTGAACATATATCGCTGGCATTCAAGTAAGAACATTAATCACTGAGCTGTCTTTTTTTTTTTTTTTTTTTTTTTTTAAGATAGACTGACTACTTATTGCTTTTCTGATGTGTTGGAAGTGTTCGAGTAGGGATTTGGGCTCAACAAACCTCCTTTCCTTCCTTCTTCCCCGACAGAAAGGGCTTAAGCATGCCTCCATCCCCAGCTGAGTTAGGAACACGGTGCATTTGACAGATTGCTCCTTTGAAGTCCATGCTAAATTGAGGCTTGTCTGCAATGTTCAGACAGAGGAAAGAGCTTTTACAAAAACATCCAGAGAAACAGCACTCATTGCTGAAATGTTCTGCATTTGCCTCTTGACATATCAGGATGGCAATGTTTGCTGCTGTAAAGCCAGTAAGAGTCAACCACTTTTAAATGTGTTGGTTTTAGCCTTAGCTGCTCTTTGTGCTAGTGTAAGAAAAAAGGGATATTTATTCTTTACAGTTTAAAGATTAAAAATAAATAAATAAGGGGGGGAGAGGAGGAAATAACTTATTTCAGTAATTGTCAAACACATTTCATTTTAATAAAATTTAGAAGAATGAATATACTTAATCTCAGCTAAAATCACAACATTATATTTTAATAAAGATGCTGAAGTAATTGTGACTTCAAGTCACTGCTTACAATTGGTAACATTTCCAAGGGAAACAGGAAGGGGGCTGGGTTGGTATTTTTAATTTAGACAATTTCAAAGAATTTTAAGAATTTCTAGGAAGAAATTCTTTCCTGTGAGGGTGGTGAGACACTGGAACAGGCTGCCCAGAGAGGCTGTGGATGCCCCCTCCCTGGAAGTGTTCAAGGCCAGGCTGGATGGGGCTCTGAGCGACCTGGTCTGGTGGGAGGTGTCCCTGCCAACGGCAGGCGGTTGGAACTAGCTGAGCTTTAAGGTCCCTTCCAACCCAAACCATTCTATAATTCTATGTATATGTTCAATGCCAGTTCAAAGATGTGCTTGAATACTTTTATGGCTGATATGCTGGATTTATAGCACCAGGACATGGGGACCACAAAACCTTGCTCTCCTCATTCCCAAAGGGACTGAAATGCTTCTGCTGTTCAGTAGTCTTGTATGCTTGTCACCATTACGGTCCCCCCTAATTTATTTCTGTGTGTGACAAATGACCTCCTGAATACAAATGTGAAACTTGTAGCCCTAATTCACACAGGGCAAGTAAGGGGACAGGGAAATAAATTACTTTTTAAGTCCTTGTGCTTTTGGCATTCTGAAGGCTCACTCAGTCCATGGTATAAGTTTCTTCAGCTTCATGGCATTTTTAGATCATGCTACAAAGTAAGAAAAAGTTATTTTGCAGAAAATACATTTCTGACAGGTCCCCAAATCACCCTATGGCCAGGCAAGCACAGCTGCATAACTGGCTGAGACCTCTTGTACAAGGGGGTGTTTCTAAACCTCAGCCAGACTGAAAATGCACCTTCCTGATCATCCCAATCTAATCTTAATTTTGAATTCTGTCATTCCACTAACGATGGGGGAGAAAGGCATGGAGGCCACTGGAAATCATCTCTTGTGTATCTAGGAGCCTGAATATGAGTTGCTGCGAGAAGTTCCTGCCCTCCATGCAGAGCCTCTCCTTTGCCAGCTGCCCTGGGGCAACACCTGAAGATGGAGGGCCAAGGCAAATCAAGGGGTGCTGGTCATTCCCTTGCTGCACCCAGCTCTTGCCTTTCTTGGCCATTGCATCATTGACTAATGAACCTGGGGTGGGTACAACTGTGCCTGGCAATTGTGCTAAGCACAGGAGGTGGAAGCGCTGTGCCTGGGCTGAGCTGCCACATGCAACACGTAATAAATCCTCAGGTAGACATTAACATTTGAGAAGAACTTGATTGCTCCTGTGCTGACAGAAAGGGAATTCAAAGAGTGAGCAGGCATAGGTAAAATGTCTTCATTTCGGTGCCTTGAATGGAGAACGACAAATGTTTTGGAGCTATCTCCCATCTCCACTATCTCTATAGTGCCGTATTTTCTAAGGTAACCTGTTTGACTCCAACTTGTACTGCACAGTGTGGTTTATAGATTATCCCTAATGCACATGATCAATAGATCCCCTGCCTGAGTGCATGAGATCTTCCTGCATGTAATTTGTGCAATTTAAAACAACCCTCTGTGCCTGAAAATCATGGAAAAAATCTTGAAAGGGGCTGAGTGAGTGAGGACTGTGGCCAAACAGCAGAAGACACTCTGGAAAGCTAAACTAAAGTGGTCTACCAAGTGTGCACATAAGAATAGATGTTTAAATATGCATATGTGGAAAAAAGTCTTTACATTTATAGCAGTGGGAATTCTATCACAAGATTCAGACAGGCTAGAATACCATCCAAAGCACACCACAAAGCATAAATTAAGAGTTTCTGGAGCAAACACAGAAATGGAAATGTCAAAATTATTTCTCTTAAAAGGGAGAGAACAGCATTTCTATTTCAGAAGAATGCATTTAAAAAGATCTATTTTAGTCTCACATTCTCTTGTTAATACCACAGCAGAGGTGAAAAATGGCTATTATCCAGTGATGAAGAAATAGGTTACTGAAACTTCTGGGGAATTAGTGTTCCATCACGTCCAACACTAAGCTTGCTTTCTGCTCTTAAGATAAAAAGATTTGATACAGCACTGTAGTGTATCAGGGAGCTTTCCTGTCATCTTTACATTATGAGTAGATGCAGATTATAAGAACTTAAAAAAAAAAAAAAATCCTGTGCACAGTCTGGAGAGAGGCTGGTACAGATTGTTGGTGGTAGGATATGCCTCTCTGCTGCTTCTTTGCCATCATGCAGTAATTTTTAAGTTGAATAGACTCAGGATGTCTTGCCCATGTCTAGGCAAAGAGTCTAGTCTCATTCCTGCAATCATCTGCCTGATAACGGCTGAAGTCTTGCTGACCATGGGGCAGCATGCACTGTAGTTACTGGTGATGTACAAGTTCTACAGAAGAAGCAAGTAGTTATTTTTCCAGCATTTTCTGCTTGCCGCTTGCGTTCTTAAAAAGAGAGAGACAAGCAATAGCTGAATTTATTACCTGGATTTTATATGGATCAGTTCTTGGCAGCACTGAAAGGCGATGAAATCAAGCAGGAGTGAAAGTTCACCTTATAAGCTGTTTATTTTGTTATTTGTTTGCAATGCTTGTGAATACAAGGTCAAAACGCTAAGCAGCTGTCAGCTCCTGTTTGTGGCTTACATCAAAAGCCCAGCAAAACCCAGAATGTTACATTGTTCCCTTACAAAACCATAATTCAAGCCTGTCCATATCTTAAAAACACTCATTCCTTCTCCAAAATACCATGGTGAAGTAGGCAAATTTTATTTCCAGGTTTTATATTAGCTTTGTACAACAGGTATATATATAACACCGTAACTCTTCTTTCTGTAGCACAATTTGAAATCCCTAACAGAATCCTCCTGGACAAGGATCAGTACGAATCTGAAGAACAAATTCTGTCACAACAATCTTGGAAGATTCTTGAGCTGATCTGATTATTATGGAGCAGGAGAAAGAAGAGGGAGTTATCTTGGAGGTGTTTCGAGGCACTGCTCTGGGAGAACTGAGGCAGCTGTGCTTCTGGTTTTGGAGGGGTCAAACAGAAAGGCAGAACTTGTTTTCTATGCTTAGGCAGCAAGTCAAAGAGGCAGGCAAGGAAAAATCATTTATTCAGGACTGCCGGGTTGAAAGATGCGTAAGAGCAAACATTGTGGTGGCACCCAAACACAGCCATCTGGGAAGCGTGCTGCTAGAAATTGTCTGTGAGGTCTCTGACTAGTAGGTCTGAAATCCTGTTCAACAAGACTTCGCAAGCTGTCCCTTGAATGTTCTGAAGGTATCT
>VXAV01004741.1:125762-137629 GCA_013399715.1 Alectura lathami
AAACCACACAGAAGCACCAAAACTACAAAACCAACCAGCCAGCAATGGAACAAAACACAAAACCACTATAATTCATCTCAGGTCACTGAATAACTAGAGTCCTGCTCAAACTTTCAGGTCAGTTGGAAAGAACATTTTCAGAAGTATCTGACAAACTGAATACATGGACTGAAACTACAACGACCGGTTGAATCTTAATGAAATCTTGAACAAGTATTCAGTTACTTAAAGCTTTTTGTTTTTTAAACTCTATTAACCCTTTTACCTCTAAACATTAAGAGACCATTTATTTATTTTCTGAGTTACACACTTACTTTGTCTCTTCAAAAGCCACCTCCACTAAGATATGTGAAGTTCTCAAAAGAAAACTGTTGTCCAGAGGAGACTGGAGAAGTAATTCAAAAGTAAAATATTTATGGTGCTTGTCACATGCATGAACTCTCACTTAGCTATTAAAAGGAACCTAACCTGAGCAGTTAAGGTCTGGGTGAATATTTGCACCTGGCTGAAGGAGTCACTTCACACTCAGACTCACACAGCTGCTTGCTCCTGTAGATCCCTGCAGACCCCTGACCATACACAAGCTTCTCTCCTATTTCTTGTCTCTGTGTTGCAGAAAGCTGCTGGGTGCTGGAAAGGACATAAAATGCTCCCTGCTGAGCCTTCTTGTGTTCCGCTTCCTCACTTCTTTCAGGGAAGGACAAGCTACAATAAATGTCTCTTCCAGAGTAAGACCCGTGTTGAACTTTTCCTTCATTCAGAGCAGTTCTAAGGTCTCTCTTCTATCGGAGATCAATCAGCAAGGCATTCATAGGTACCAAACGAACCAAACGAACGTTTATTGCGCAGATACAATTGCTTATATAGCATTAGCTTTGTGACTAAAAATATCTTGCGTTTTCATTAGGTTATAACAGTGTCACTCATTAAGCTCTAACCTATAACTTATCCTCTAATTATAATATGTTCCTGCCCTACCCGAATGCTAGCTCCTTATCTTATACTTCAGAGACACTGTGTCCTTGAGGCCTACTCTTTAATCACTGTTTATTACAGAAAGGCCTGTTCGTGCAGTAGTCTAACATTCATGTCCGTTATTCCACGCTCCCACACTCTTCCCTTTAGCCAAAGGTGTTAATGATGCTAATAGGAGCTTAATTACCTCAGCATTTCTGCCAAATGTCAGGGGAATTAGGTGGTGGGTTCAGAATTTACTGGCAGAGTTGTTCACCTGGGTTGCTAACAGGACTGCTGGTAATTAGGTTACTAATATAGCAGGTGATGTTCCTCCTATCTAGGTGGTTTCTTTTCCTTTGTGTGTGTGTTGTTGTTTTTTTGTTTGTTTGTTTTTTTTAATCCTATCTGATGAGCTGACCACACGTCTTTGCTGGGATAGAACAAGATCAGACTGTTCACTTTCTGGCTGGTTATTTGTGCAAGTGCTCTAGTTTGGGTGTAATAAACTATCAGCATGTCTGATATGAAGAATTTTAGTGACGCTTGACAGCTGTACCTCTAAGTCTAGAAGCCTGTTTAGCAGAGAGAAAAAGCTTTGGGGATTTTCATACCACATTGTGGTCTGATCTGATCCTTGGGTAAATCTACACTGTATTGCATTGCATTACACACATTGCATTACTGGTCCTGAGCTGACATGAGCCAGCTCAGATATATAAAGCTGCATTACCTTTCACTGGGTGTACCCAGCTTGTGGTAGTCAAAATTTCTACTTGTCTTAGGGAGAGTAAGAAGCTGCTATGTCTGTACTGCTGCCAGGCACCTACATGGTGCACACAGACTGGCAATGTGTGATGTCATATTCCCAGACACAGGTGCAAATCCATTACAACTTCCATACCAGGAACACATAGAAGTGTGGGATATAATAACTACTTAGAACAGCCTCTGGGATCTGAATCACTTCTTGTGGTCATAGGAACCCAAAAAATAAACAAGACATGAATCCAGATCAAAGATGCTCCATACAGGTAGAAATAACAAGACAATTCCACACCCTCAGGACTCAAGGAGACTCAGGACTCAGGAGTGCACTGTATCTTTAAAATGAATCAGAGTGTTTTATAGTAATTTAAATGAGAAATTTCAGAAAATAATTAGCCATTTTCCAAGTTTACAAGGTTAATTTTTTCATGGCCTCTTGATCACACAAAATAACTAATCAGCACCCAGATATAGCTCTGAAAACCATTTATTTACCCGCTGGTTTCCTTCAACACTATTACAGTGTGTATTTTAAGTCTTCTTTAATCTACTTCAATTCTGGAAGACTGATTAACAAACATTAATTATAAATATGCTGAGTAGGCATTGTGAAAGAGGGTGAAATGGAGGTAATGGTTGGGGAAGGGAGGGTAAAGGAACAATCTTTCTAATCTGCTGTGTATGCCACTATATATGAGTATGTCTTTGTGTTCCCCCTCACACTGTGTCTAGCAATTGATCTCCCATAACCAACACCTGACTTCTGCTGCCACAATTTGAAGCCTCCCTCTCATGCATTTGCAGCACTGCCTTGGTGTCTTCTCTCGCCTGTGACCTAATGTGCCAGAACTTGCCCACCAAAGGTTTGCCATCTGGCAGTCTGTTGAGCTCAGACAAGCCTTGTTCATGAGCATCCTCACCTGCTGCAGCCTTGAGCTGGGATTTTTCTCACATGACTTGATACACTGCTGCAGCCTTGAGCTCATTAACCAGCCCCGTGTTGCTTCATCAGAGGTGATATACCACCTGAGAAGTCTTTATGCCAAGCACTGGCAGTGAAAATAGGCCACAGTGGGAAAGAATGGCTGTGTTCATCTTTGTTTTCTTCTCTGTGTAACAATTGTTGACACTTGGTTGAAAAAAGGTTGCAAACATGAAAGTCTGCTTAACTAGACATATAACCACATCATCAGTTTAGGCCCCTGAGAGCTGCAGGGATAATGTCAGCAGCAGAGAGTGTGGTGACAGAGCAAGGTATGCCATTGCAGCAGAAAATGCTAAGGAGAAACAAAGACATAGAAAAGGCAAAGCTTAAAGATTTCCTTTTCCAAGGCAGATATGTGAATGAGGGTAATATTCTCTTGATACTGAACTGGAGAATAAAATACGAGCTAATAGAACATATTAATCTAGGAAGACATATTTAGATCTGCTGAAAAACAGTAGCAAATATTTACGGGTATGAATTCTGATGAACTAAAGCATGTATTTAATTTCTCTTCCTTGATAAATCCAACTCTTCACTAACAGCACAGCATATCATTTTCATATTTACTCACTGACAATATCATTTTGTGGATGAGCTGGTGGACCGCAAAATAGTTAAAGTATTTTTGGTCTGACAAATCCATTAAAATGGAGCAATGTGGCAGGATAATGCCTTCAGGTTTGGAAGCAAGAGCCTCTGCTTTGCTCACCCCGCAAGTACCATGATGTTTCTATTGCTGCTGTGGTGGCTGCTAGCTGGTTGCCATGTCCTTTCTGTAGTCATTGTTCCTTTATTACACCAGATGGAATTGCTGCATGCTGATTAGAAAGGTGTTGAATGGTTATAATTGGTGATTTAAATCAAAATAGAAAACAGCTAGTCACTGTTGTCCGTCCTAATGCATCACTTTGTAAAAGCAACTCTTCAAAGAAAAACATGAAGCGATGAGTAAAATCAGCATACGAATAATATGTTTCAGAAACCCAAATGCTCCTCAAATATGCGTAAAGTAAAGCCCACTTTGGCACAAGAGAAGGTTTACAAGAAGACTTCAGGGTCTGCAGCCACCCATCAGCTCTGTTCCCCCTGGGCTCATGGCCCGTGCTATATACTTGCAGAGTGACTGCACTCCTTTCCTCAGTCCTTTGTGGACACATCCAGCCTTGCCAAAGCAAGGAATCACTACAGTTTGCTATGTGAAGCCTTTAAGTTCTTCTGAAGTCTCACTCAGCAGAATGATACCAGTCTCTGAGAAAGGCAGGATCTTTCACACTGTGGACCGGGCCCAGGTTTTCACCGTAAAGGCCTAAAATCCTGCAACTACTTCCACAGTCATCCTTCAGTTCTGATACTGGAGTAGGCTGAGGAAATACAGGTCCTTTTCTTGCTTCCGTCACAGGTTTTCCGTGTTGTCTGGGACAAGTGGTTTAGGCCAAGATTTAAAAACATGACTGGGATTTTTAAGTTTCCTTACTTGAGAAATGTTAAACTGGTTTTCCAAGAGAAGATGCCGAGAAGATACATGAAGTAGTAAATACCTTTTAAACACTACATTTTCCTTCCCATCCTTACTTTATTTTTAATGCCATGGTTAGTGGTTTCTACAAAGTGCTGAGAATTCAAAGTCAACAAACATATCTCTTTCAAAAAGCCCTGACTAACCCCTCAAACTTGAAGGTCTCAGGGCTCATTAACCACTTTTGAACCTTTTAGTATTCAGCTTGCTGGGCCTCAGCTGCGCAGGCATAGCAGTGGCTGTATAAATGTATTTGCATCAGGTAGAGATATGCTGTAGAAGGACTTGTAAAGAAGCAGACCCCTTAACTTCAGAGATATGACTCAGTGAGCAAGGGCTCCTCTCTTCTTTCTGCCACACGAAGGCTCTGCTGCAGGGTCATTTCATTTGGTTTTTATCTTATGTGACCAGCATATTCAGAAACCATCTTCACTGGACACTTACCCACTGCATCTTTAATGTCTCCTTCTAGATTGTTTATTTCATTATAAAGGAATATAGGTTTAGACAGCTGCAATGATTGATTACCTTTCTTATGTTATTATACCATAATATTTTACTTGTGTGTCTTCAATTTCATGGTGGATTAGAATAAATATTTTGTTCACCAGTGAAAGTTGGCATCTGTTCAATATACTATCTTGGAGAGATATTCATTCTCATGCAGGTGATGTTCTAATGATTCTTTCTATTTTCAAAGTTATTGTGAGGCATTCAGAGTAAACTTTGTTAAGCTGGTAGGTTCAGACCTGGAATTTAGGCACAGAAAAGCTCAGCACTGATCTTCCTAACATGTAAGTGTCTAGCCCTCACAGCATCATTTACAGTTACATGTTGAGTTATGTGCCTAGGCATGACATTTCATAAGGCTCTCAGCTCCACCTGGCTTCACCCCAAAACACAGAACTTCTGGAAGACAATTTTCAGTCTCCCTGGATCCCATTTTATTTTACCAATGAGTATGTCTCTGTGAAAAAACTGCTTCTAGTCTTCATGAAATATTACTTTCACATTCTGGCTAAATCTAAATTAATGCAAGAGGCATTGTCAAAAAATCACTCCTATACTTTAGCTGACATAAAAGGACTAATGATTATTTGGCATCCGTGGCTTTTAAATATTGATAGTCTTCCTTAAAAGCTTTCCTATTTCATTATTTGATATTTGACTGTTTTACTTCATACAAATGTGCAAGCAATTTGCACCTAATTATGCACTTGTCACTTAACTCCTACTTGTAGTTTTCCACACTGCTATTCCAGACAAGCATGAATTAAAATGATTCGTCTGCATTGGATCAACTGTCTTTGTGTTGTAAAGTCTTCATCTCCAGGAACACTGATGAACAAAAAGTAAGTTATGTTCTAACTAAATGAGAGTAAATTAATAATGCAAGCTAAAAATGAAAGACTCCAAAATGACTTTTTATTTCAAATGACTAACCTGAGGTTTTGGAGTGATCCCCAATACATTAGTGAATAGAATTACAAATAAGGAAGAACTCTGACAGAAAGCTGGAAAAGGACTGTAGAAAGGTAGGACCTGTGAGAAATCACTTCAAATGAATCAAGTATAATCAAGGTGAATCAAGTTTTGATATATAATATTTTCCCAAACATGGAGTTTTTTCATAAAAGTTTTTGAGAGGAGGAAGCATGATAATAAAAGCCCAAAGCACTCCATAGCAATTCTGGTATACTAAATGTTAATATTATTAACATATTCTTATAAGGAGTGGAAAAGAATGGTAACAACTTAACAGGGAATGCAACTGCAATGAACTTGAAAAGCAAATAAAAATGTGAGGTTGTGTCTGAATCTGTTCTTTAATGAGTGTTCGTTTCATAATGAAAACGTGTTAAGTCACAAAGAACACACCAAAAGACACTGCAGTAAAGAAAAGTATGAATAGCTAACATATGTAATGTTAAGAAATAATAAAGCTAAGGATGATGCAGCCTGTGATCCAAAAGCCGTTGTACTCTTTGATATGAAAGAGCTGCAGGACCCAAGGGGCTATGAATTATCTGAGACTTGCCAGAGCACAGAACTGTTCCTGCTGCTGCCACACACTGCCAGCTGTATGCCAGTGGGACAGCCTGCGTCCCAGCCGGCCGGGAAACCTGCTGAGCATTTGGGGCTGAGTTCTCCACAGAGGGAAGGGAATTCCCTGAAGGGGAAAGCTTTTAATGCACTCTGTGAAGAAATCACATTCCCATTAATAACTCAAAACTATCTGCACATCTTTCTATATTTATCTGGGAAGCTGTTCCCCAGGATGATTGCAAAACATAGCTGTTGGGTAAGATGCCTTTATTGCCAGTTGTAGGAGATCTAACATCTGTCTGTGATTTTTCTGTCAGAACCACAGAAAGTCTGCGCGTGTGCTGGTGCACAGCATAAGGGTGATGGGTTGCCTCCCACTTTGTATTTGCCAACACAATGATGCAAGTCCCGTTGTGCACTGGTGCTTTATTTAAACTTTTCATTCAAATTCAGCTATGATATGTTTCCCATATAAGCCACAACAAGCAGTCTGAAGCCTTAGGAAGCGCGCTGCAGTTTAGCAGATGATTAGCAGTGTGGATGGCTATTTTTGCATTTCAGCATATTTATGGTAAAGATGCAGAAACGCTCTCACACATGTTTTCCTGCATAGCCTTGGTTTCAGAATTTGGGCTGCAAAGAGCAGAGCAACAGCTGTTTCACAGTTTCTATTTTTGGTTGACTTGGACAAGCACAGAAACAGGAGCAGTGCAGGTTTCCAGCTCTTTTCGAGGAGACACAGTGTAACACCACCTGGAGAGGGGTTCCCCAGGTGCTGAGATCAGAGTGTTCTAGCATACTGCAGCTCTCATCCCTGATGCGCACTGAGCTTCTCTCCCATGGAAACCATAATGGAAGAGCTGATGTGTGTTGCTGTGCCTTGCCCTAAGGCTGCAGCCTGAACCTGCAAACAAAACCGCTCAGAAGCCACGTAGGTTCCTGTGCTGACGCCACTCCCGCTAACTGAAGTGTGCTGGTGAAAAGAGGTGATGATAAAATCATGTGAGCACTGAAATCGTAAAGCACTGAGGGGTAAAGAAGGAATAAAAGAAGCTCAGAGAGATCTAGGAGACAGAGCTATCAAAATGCAAAATGAGCTTCATTCAAGATGTAAATCAAACTGAATCTGCATTTGCTTTGTCTCTTACAGCAGTCTGTAATTAGGACTATGCTGACTGCTGTTTGTTGCTGATTTAGGAGCCAAGAGAAAATCTAGTTAATTCCCTAACATTGCAAAAGCCATATGGCTAAGAGAAGAGTTTCATTTCATGAATCAAAAATATGAACATGACCCACTGATGCTCAGGAAGATTTTATATGGAGTAGATTAGTCCCTTTTACATACAATAACATTTCTGACTATCTCAAAATCCAGTTAAAGATTAGAGCAGGGGAGAAAATAAAAATGGATTGTTAAACTAAATCTTTGAGTGTGTCTGTCTCAAATCAAAGAAGTAAAGTACTTAAAGCACAGTGATTGTATTTTGTATGTGTTCACTTGCTTAGAAGTTACCAGGATAACCTTGTAGTGTGTTTTTGTTAGGCCTTGGGTATCATTACTGGTTAACATTAAGAGTATTTTTTTTAAATAATTTTAGGATCTGTGGCCTTTAAAGACATTTTCAGCAGAAGGTCTTCCAAATCAGGTGCTAGTGACTTACATTACTTGCTTCTAGAATCTCTGAAAGGTTACAGTGGCATAGCTTCTGATAGCTCAGGACATAAATTTAAAGAAGCTACTTCAATTTGTTTTGCCTTTTAAATTAACCCAGCCTAATCGAGACTGTCACCTTTAGGAATAGAGGAGGCTTGAATTACCTAAAAAATAAAAATGTTTAGATCACACTGAGAAACAGAAAAACATTTAAAATGAACAAGAAAGGTGACTGTATCTCATGGCTGGATAGCTCCATTAATACCTTTAAGAAGAGATCTCAAGCCTTTAGTAACCATAATATTTCTAAAGACAGAAAATTGTTGTTTAGATACCAGGCTGCCCAAAATGTACCAAAATGTGTGTTAAATGTTGAGGAACCAAGATGTAACAATTTTTTAGCAGACTTTCTTCAAATATGATTTTCTACAAAATCAAGAACAAGAACTTTCAATGACAACTGCACAAACATTTTACCATGTTAATGGATAATTTTCTAGGTGCATTTTATTTACTAATTATGCTCACAATAATTATCACATTAGTTTCTGATTCCATTTCTTTCAACATTTCTCAGTGGGTTTTAACTACCCTGCATGCCCAGGAAACTCAGATTAACTGTTAATTATTGTGGCAAAGCTATTACCCAAGTTCTAAACAAGACATCATAAGAAATGTACAAAAACTGTATCACAGATTTGTTGCCTACTGTCATCAGGCTGAGAACTAGATATATATCCTGGATTTTATAATTTAAATACACCAAGCATTAAAACAGTTAAAACACAAAGACAAAAGTACACTTCGAATTAAAATTTGATATATCATGAAATAAACTTGAAACATCCCAATTTAACACACAGTCTCTAATGACCAAATTCAGATGACCTAAATTCTAATAAAGGCATTTTCACAGGTGGCATTTTCTTAAAATCAGCTCTTCTGAGAAGCTTAACTGTGGAAAATGGTACCCAATCTCAACAAAATCTGTTTTAGAAAAAAAAAATAGAGATTTTCCAGCAATACACTTTATAAAAGACTATCCGATTTTATTTTTATTTTATTTTTGCTTGTTTTAAAGAAACTGTTCTGGTTTTAACCCAGCAGGCAGCTAAGCACCACACAGCTGTTCACTCACTCTCCCCCAGTGGGATGAGGGAGAAAACTGGAAAAAAATAGAACTTGTGGGTTGAGATAAAAGCTATTTTCTAGGGGAAAAAAAAAAAAAATAGAAACAAAAACACAATAACAAAAATAAGAAGCATACATACGCAATGCAATTTCTCAGCACACGCTGAGTGACGCCAGCTAACAATGTGACTGCTGACTGACACAGCGCAACTAAGGTCTCACCACTCACCAGCCAACACCCAGCAATCCCAGAGCAGCAGCCAGCCCCCCAGCCAACTCCCCACAGCTTTACAGCCCTCCGCATTATGTCACCTGGTGTGGAACAACCTTCTGCCTAGTTCTGGCCAGCTGTCCTGGCTCCATCCCACCCCCCGCCCTGCACCATAACTGCAGTGTCTTTGTCCTGCCCAGTGGCCTGCCCCAGCCCTACCACCATCACCATCACCCAGCAGCAACCCAAACATCAGTTTGCCATTAACACTGTCTCAGTGGAACCAGGACAGAAACTCTGTCCCCCTTAAGCCATAAGCCTAGTGACTGTTCTCAGCATGGCAAGTGGTTCACCCCGATCTGCCAGCAGTGCAGGGTGCCTCTTGCTTCTGCCCTTCCTGCAGGAAGCACGTGGCACCAAGATGATTCCTGAAGCTTCACACTGAATTATTCTGATGTAATAAAGTTTCTAACAGCACCACGCCGACCTGATAAGCCCACATGCCAGTAATGATACATTTATTCTCTTTGGATAATAAACTGTTTTAATTACCAAAAGTCATCCCCGCAGATCCTAACAAAGATGCAATGTTCACTGCACAGCTGTCTATAGATTTCTTCCACAAACATCTACAACAGCGAAGGTGAATGTCACACTGTTTAACATCCTTTTTTCCAGATAAAAACCAAGCTCCGCAAGAAGCAGAACATTCACAACTTCCATTTATTTCAATACAAATTAAGCATTCAGCTTTTTCATAGAATTGCGTGTAATAAGTGGGTATGTCACATCTCACAGATGCTCTGTTATTAGTCTATGAATAGCATCAGTTGAAAGACCGATCTTCACCAACACTGAACTGCTCTAAAACACATTTTAAACATCAGCAGTAAGAATTTAAAGTTTTCTCTGCAAAAATCAAACGCCTTCAAACTTTATTCTTCCTCTGCAATCCCAGCAGCTCGCAGCACCAGGATGAAATCACATTCGGACTGCTCGATGTGCTTCTAATCATAGCAATTCTCTTCAGTTTTACTTACTACAATGGCATGAAGTCCCTTGTGCTCAGCTCTCTGCTTTTGATCATTTTTCTTTCTTCTCTCTTAAATATCTGATTGTTAGCATCACTTTTCTCTCTCCTTCCCACTTGCTCGCAGTGAGTCATGCTTACAGAGGACTTTTCCAACATTCCTCTAGATGCTTATGCCAAGGCTGTAAGTGTAGAGGATTCACAAAGTAATTTCACCTTCTCCCATTGAGACCGGATGCATCAGCCACTCTAATCTTTGCTCCTTCTGCAGTAATATACAACTTATGACTTTATTATTACATGCAATTTTCCCTCTATCCAGTGTCATGAATAGTAAGCAGCACAATCAGACAGCCACAGAACTACCTTGCTATGAATCCACAAGTCTTACCACGACCCCCTAATTAATATTGGAGAACCTCCTACACTAGGGTTGACTGCAGTATAAATTGCTCAGCCAAATAAAATATCGGTAACACTTACAGGCAAAGCTTCATTTGTACTTGCAAAGAAATCCAAATATATACACACTTAATAAGCAAAAACTTCACAAACCTCTATTTTGTTTTGGAAAACAGTCAAACCACAGGATTCCATGGTTCTATGATACCTGTGTATCAACTACAGATCCTGACAATGAGGCACTAACATAACAAGTTTGAGAGCCTTCAGGGGACGGAAGCACCGTTGCTAAATGAGGTAATGTAAGGAAAGGAGCAGAATGCCAGAGTGGGCATACATGGCCAGAATGCTAACTGCAGCCACTGCGACTGTCTTTGTATGTCACTTTAGCTTTCAGTAATGGAGTCCTCCTCATGTACCTAAATTTGGATCAATGAATCAGCTGGCACAGACGCTTTGGGAAAACCAGAAAACACTTTTTGCCGGTTCACCTCAGATGACCTTTGTGCTGCAAAACAATGCCTTGGAATGTATCTGGAAATAGTTGAACATTACTTATTTATATCCAGAAAATTCAAGTGGAAGTCTGCTCTTTTATTCATGCAGAATTATCAATTAAATTTAGTTAAACAATGACACTCTCACCTCCTCTTACAGTGCCAGAACTGCGTGTGTCATACTGCACGCTGATGTTAAGGGCTCTGTGTTACAGCTGAGTAGAAGTCTGTCTTGCATTAAACTCTGCCTCTGCTCTACCTGTAGGATGTTGGCTTTTGTGAACCCACAGATGTAATGTTCACCCATTCCAGAATATGTCCTAAACAACTAGGAAGATCAGAGGTAAATTCCAGTTTTACACAAACCTGTGAGCAAGGCACAGCATTTAAACTGAACCACCAGGATCTGAGCAGAGGGCTGCTACAACTCAAACACACATCTAAAGCATAAAACCACTCTACTTCTGATAGCACTAATCCATCATCAAACCATCCCAGCAGAATTTTGTTACTGTTTTCTTTCTAGAGTAGCTAGCAGTAGAGAAAGGTAGCAAGAACTCTGGTTCTCATCCATTTCTCTCACCTATAGACCTTCTTTTCATTTGGATGCAGATACCCTTCCTGTGCAAAAAAAGCATAAAGCTACTTGACCAACTTTTAAAAATCCTAT
>VXAV01004741.1:137704-158602 GCA_013399715.1 Alectura lathami
TTTTAAAAGAAGCTGTTTACTATGGAAAAGAAAGAAAGTTCATAGGCACTAATGATTCATGCAGCATTCAGCCCATCAGTAGCTTTCTGGGTCTCTAATGGGCCTTTGAAAGCCACTTCTTTCATTTCTTTTCATACAGAAACAGTACATATAAATCCTCTCCCACGGAAGACATACTGAAAAAAAAAANTAAAATCGCTGTGTCTTCTTGCTGAACTTCTATGCCCTGCATGCTGTTAGGCGGTGTGGTAGGAAAGGAATTAGTCCTTCTGATAAATGTTAAACATTTCTGACCCAGTTACGGTGAGCTCTTACACAGAGCTGTGCAACCCCTGCTTGTGTGGCTGCACACTTGGTCACACAAACAGTATCACTGAGGCCAGCAGGTCTCCTGCCAGGGATCAGTGCTCACCATGGCTGACAGAAGACTCTTTATCTGGCTCAGGGTTGTTTAGCAGAATTATTTATTTATGCTTTTTTGTTTGAGACTGCAAGAAGCAGTTTCTTGTTTATACAGGGCACGTTCCCTGTATGGTGAAAGATGTCCTTGCAGGAAGATGATGAAATAGGAGGGTTTATTTCTTGTATGTGATGTATTGTATTTAAATCTGGTTACTGCTTGATTACCTTGAGAGTATCAAAAAATTTTCACACAGAGTCACATTTAAGTAGTGTTCTGCATCAAGGATAATTAGGTAAATGATAGCAAGATGTATACTGTTGTTTCTGAAAAGTGTACTGTGCAGTCAGCTGGAAGTCCCCTCCCTTCTCTTCCTTTCAGCAAAAGTGGACAGACTTGGGGGAGGATGGGAAAACAGCATACTCTGTAACCACAGTCCTACAGCAGACTTGTTTGCCTTCCTACCTCCTGCCTCCTGAAAGTTCTTTGGGGCCAGTGCTCCCTCTTTCATAACATATTTAATTATTTGTGAAAAACTGGAGCTGGGATGTGTGTTAGAGACTCTTGGAGTCCCTTTCCCCCAAGCAAGAATGGCTGCAATTGGGAATGTTTGGGTGAGACTTTCTCTAAACTGAATTTGAAGTCAGACAGGTTCATCATTCATTTGTGAAATTGCTTATATGTTCAAGAGGAAATCTAAAAAGAATGGGTATGGTAATACTTCTTAAAGTAATGTACGCTTTGAAAACATCCTACTGCTTTGGAAACAGTGAGAGGAAAACAGCAGTGCAGCTTCTGTGTAACATTAACAGCTGATCTGTTCCTCTTCAAACTCAGAGGAGGCTGAGGAAAAACAGTGAAGCTAAATGAGGACTGCCCTTATTTTATTGCTTACTGCCAGGCAAAAGTAAAACCCAAACAAAAGTCAAATACCCTTATCAACCCACGGACTCCAAATGTATGATAGTACTCAAGACAATAATAATGCAAGCCAAAATTAGGGTAAATTAAACCACAAATCATTAAATTTGACATGATTGGATCAATCTCATCTGAAAAATAATGAGAAACAATAATGAAATATGGTCATCCTTTTGTACTTTCTGAAGTCATGGCTTGTTAAAAGTTTATCTAAGAGTGCTCTGCCAGCCATTAATGAAACCAGATATCTTTGCTGCTCTCAACATTTGGCTTCTTTTATTTACAGTGTCTTAAAGTATATGGTTTAAAAACAATAATAAAAAAGACTTGAACTAATAATTTATGAACTTATAGTGCAAATACAAAACGGACACCTTGAATGTTCATTTAGTACCACAATGGGGTTAAAAGGAATGGGAATTGATAACTTTGATAATGAGAATGTAAGAACAAAAATGACTAACAGACAAATTAAGTAGGAATGTTTTCTTGCATAGTGATGTATTTACTCTACGTACATAATGCATTCAAACTTTACAGGCCTCTCCATCATACCTTCTTCCATGAACAAGAAGAACTTGGTTTTCTGTTACGGTATTGCAGAAGGATGAGTTACATTTGCTAAAATGTTTTCCATGCTGACAGTGTCGGAGGTATACTGAGACTATACGATATTTCCCCTCATTAGTAGTGTTCCTGGTTCCATCCTTTGTGCAAGCGTCATTACTGTTTTACTGAAATTAACTTGCACTGAGGATCAATAACTTTAACAGTGTACAGGAAAAACAAAAAAAAAAAAGTCATTTCAGAGGCTCATCCTCCTCCCCCTGCCCCTGTATGTTCAATATAATTTATACTAGTAAATGCGTTGTTTTGTAATGAAACTGCATCATTAGTAAGTTTAACTCCATTCTGCCTGCCCCCTTGTCCTGTCAGGGACTTTTTAACCAAGATGCTCTGTTACAAGTTTTTGGGTATATTCTACTCTTAAATTACCACACCCAAGTTTCAACTTGAGCCTGTATTTTGAAAATTTAAAGTTTTTTATAGTTTACCCTAAGATGAGTTCTGACATCTCAAAGTAACCTGACCAAATTGTTTCAGCATAATTCAGATTCCTATACTCAATCATATGACAGTGTTGTCACACTATCTACCAATAAGGAATTAATCTGTAAACCTATCAAACATCGGGAGTGGGTCTTTCCCTGTCCCCTGCACTTCGCTGGCTGGCTGGAATGCAGGGTGGGTGTGTGTTCTGAAATACTGTGAGTTTTCACATATAGATGCAGGGTCAAAGAAATAAGCTTTCATATGGAACAATAGATTTATGGTATGTTTGCTGAATTTCCCCCTGCTGGAATAAGAACCACCTTTGACATAGCTGGGCGTAGAGACATCTGTCTTCAGGGACAATACGAGAATCAATGCTAAGCTCACCCATGAGCCTGAGGACAAACCAGTAAGGACTTCTTCTTGTAGAGAAAGGGAAAGATCTCAAAGCGCAAATCAATCAATGCCATGGTGTAACTAGATGACAAAGCTTGGAAAGCTCTGTAAAGTTCATGGCAGGGTCCAGACTAACTGGCTGCTGTTTATTCGTAGAATCACAGAATGGCTTAGGTTGGAAGGGATCTTCAAGCCCATCCAGTTCCAACCCCCTGCTGTGGGCTAGTTGCCACCCACTGGGTCAGGCTACCCAGGGCCCATCCCATCTGATCTTGAACACTTCCAGGGATGGAGCACCCACAGATTCTCTGGGCAACCTGTGCCAGTGCCTCACCACCCTCATAGTGAAGAATTTTTCCTAACATCTAATCCAAATCTCTCCTCTTTATGCTTAAAACCATTACCATTACATTCACAGATATGTCTCTCTCCTTGGATCTGTTCTCTCTGTATAAAGTTCATGGAGGCAACCCTGCAACACTCACTTGGCAGTCAGACACCTCCTGTGCAATTTGTAATGACAGGCTATGGGTACTGCTGTGAATTAGTTCCCCAAGGTCTTTCAGAACCTAACCACAAACCTATCTTTACTCATTAGTCATCATCCCCTTCTTCCCATTATTTTCAGAAAGCATTGTGGTTTTCTTTTTCCTGAAGTCTGGTGCATTTCCAAAGAAAGCTACTGTTTTCATGAAACATCGTTTTTAAGGAAAGAAATACAATCTAAAAAAAAAAAAAAAATCTGGATAATTTCCTCTCACAAACATCTTCTTTAAACCCCATTTGTTTTACTACTCGTCCAGCTTCTTTATTTTCTAACACCTGTGCTACTCTGGAGCTGCCTATCTGTAAGTGTCTCCTCTCAGACTGCTTTAACATTGTCCCCTTTCTCTCAGGCTGGCTCTTAGCCAGCCCAGTTCCCTAGTGCAGCAACTGCTGTTCCACTATAATAAGCAAGATAAGCCACTATCAGTCTCTCTTACAGTAAAGTCTTCAGTAATTGCCTTACTTTGGAAGCTCTCCATCTTCTTGCTGCCCCACATAAAATTATGGAGACTAGTTTGGCTAAAAAGAATGTTCCCCAAGCACACGTTGCATGGCATATTACAGAAAAACATTGCCTTTTACAAACATTTTAATTAGACATAATGACAAGAAGAATACCCAAGAGTTCCATAAACTTGCATGTGCAAATATACTTGATACGATTCATCCTATATGAATTAATTCCTTCTGAGTTTAATACAAGAGATCCTATATTCTCTTCACTTGGTACATACACAAAAATACTGCAGCTCTTCACTGTAGAAATGAGTTCATTCAGAACTGCTGCTGCTCTCACCATGCAGCAACAGCTCCTTCAGCATTGAAGCCCCACATATGCTGCACAAAATCTACCAAGGCAAAGAAATGAGGTGAATTCTTATACAAATTCAATGCGCTCTCTTTTCTCTGGTGCCAAGTGGTCCATTCCCTGTATGTCAAGAAACAGAAACCTATAAATGGTATATTAATCATGATGGCTTAAGAATGTATGTGATGCAAAGTTTGCATGCAAGCATATTAACTTACAGGATTGATAGATTCAGACGAATGAACAAGTAAGCTTTCTGGCATATGAGCCATTTTTATGCTCTGAAATAGAAGTAGCAAACTCCACAGGGAAGAAAAAGGTCATTGCTAGCTATGAAGCAGAAGGGGATTTGCAAAGAAAGAGGTGAGAAGGTACCTAGGCTCTGTGGTTAGAAGAACTAGAAACATATTTGTCAGCTGTAGTGCACTAGAAGATTGATTACAAGTGTGGGAAAATTATAGTATGTAATAAAATCAACATCTTGATAGAGTCCATAATCTTAATGTCTGGTATAGTGAGGAACTTCCCAGGCTCATATTTTAAAGGTATTTGTAGATTCAAAAATACTTCCACTGCTGGAAATTCATTTGATGGCAGTTATTTACGTCAGTGAGTCTATCAGGGTGCATAACCAGACAGGTTTCAACCTCACCTGTTCCTTATGAAGAACTGAATAAGATAAATACATATTCAGTGACATGGGTAGTGGGTTATGTGAGAAAAAGGCATGCAGATGAGTCTAGGAACACTGTATATTTCCTATAGTCTTTCTCTGGATAATTCCACAGAAGATAGTGCTAGCAGTAAATTGCATTCTATGTCCTTTTATGTATTATTGCACTTATACTAATATTTCTGTTTAAGGCTGTTTAGAGTTATTTCTGTCTGTAAAACCAGCTCTTGTTTTGTTAAATTAAAAAAAAAAAAAAAAAACTTTTATTTTGAATTCAAAGTTTTTTTCCAAATAGAAAACCCTCCTTAAGTTCAGGGGGGTAAAATCGACAGAATGACTGCCTCAGGAACTGAATATCTCACAATCTATAAACTCAAGTGGCATGTGCTGTAATTTGTTGTTTTCCAGCTGTAGGGATGACTGTTTGCTGTGGTTTAACCCAGCAGGCAGCTCAGCACCGCACAGCCACTCACTTACCCTCCCCACAGCTGCCTTTAGGGTGCAGCTTGTCACAGTCAGGTCATCAAGGGACAATCTGCTGAGGAGGAGAGCTGGACACGAGAACAGCACCTGTAAATGACATGCTTCTCTAAGAAGTGGGAAGTTGTTGCTGTGGCATGGTCTATGCTCTGCAACAAGTAAAAACATGGAAAGATGTAACCATAGTATGACACTGGGAGAGTGACATTGTGAGAACAGGAATAACTGGACAGATGTATAGCAGAGCAGTTCTGGTGTTCCTCCACAAATCCTTACAGTGCTTGGTGGGTTTTGGTCTTTTATCTCTTACCACATGCCTTTAACTCTGCCTTTGGAAATTTTCATTAGAAATGCTCTGTGGTAAAAGTCAGGTTTATTTTCTTTTTTCACATGTGAACTTCACCCTGGATGCAGAAAATGGCTGCTTATCTTTGGGAATAGTCCTGGTGGCCACTTCAAGACAACTCCCAAAACAGAGTAACTTGTGCCAGTTTATCCAGCTGAAATGCTTTCACAGACACTAAAACAAAGAAATATCACCCAGAGAAACTTCCAGTCCTAAACTAAAGCTGAGAGTCTAGTTCAGACAGCAGTTCACTGACTTTACAGAATCAAAACCAAACTGGGCAAAAAACGCTCCAACTGCATTGCACAGAGTATCCATGAAAGATAAAGACAGTTTGCCATGTAAAGTATGCTCAAACCTTTTTGACCAAATACCTTTTTACCAAGAAGCTTTGTGGTGGTTTAAGTAGCACATGCTGTTCCACACCCACCATAAATGCAGTATTAAAGCTACCNNNNTTTGAGACAACTTAAGAATTTCTTTTTTTTTTTTTTTTTTTTTTTTGGATATGGGGCTCACTGCTGTGCCAGACTTTGATGGGTGATATGGCTGTGCAAAAATACAGAGTTAAGGCCTGTGAAACTATAGCTTCAATATTCAACACTTTTCTGGTACTGACAATAACCATGAAATCTTAGTAAAAGTTACGAGGGTGTTTATCAAACATTATTTAAGTGGAAACTTTCCCAAGACATAAAGATTAGCACAAGCTGCTCCATTGCTATCAGACTGCAGGATGCCTGACTTTCCCTGTATGTTTGGAAACTTGTCAGTCTGAACAAGTATGCACTTTGAATACAACACAGAGGGAATAAAATAACAGCTACAAAAGATCACAGCTAAATGTGCAACAAAATCCCCACAAAGATCATGCTTATCAAATGCTCTTCTCCACATCTCTGAATTGCAATTTTGTATTTTAAATTCAAATTTTTTAAACCCTATAAATCTATATGCTTATAGCCATATGCATTATGAGGCAAATAAATGCTTGTCACAGATATACATTTGACGCTAATTTTGTTTGCTATATCCTCAGGGAAGGTCATTTCAAAACAGTTCTGTTGTCATTGAAACGTCAAAGCTTTTCCATTTCTTCAAAATAACTGCAAAGACATAACAGTTCAGTTAAAGTATACGTGAATGTGTGCGCTATCCTGTAGCACATGAATAACGTGAATAGACGTTGGTTTGCAGTCCCAGAATTTATATGATACATTTCCAAATCCCAATCAGCATCACCTGATTTATTCTACTGACTTATTCCACAGCTGGAAAGGTTGCAAACTGTGCACGTTTTGTCATTTGTAAGAACCTGAATAGGGTTTTAAATTGTGTGGGCTGGCACATACACCTACAACTTTCTTCTTTGTAATTTACAGCATTCTTTGCTGAGACAAATTATTCTTAAATGTTAAGAAAGAAACTGGAGTAGCATTTCTCTTGCAAGAGGAAAAGTTCTTTGCCAAATAAATGTCAAGGATATATAGTTAAGCAGGAAGATATTTCTCAGGAGGTCCCTTCCATAGGATATTTCTCTAGATAGCTAACCTACAAAACAGACACACTAGAAATCTCCACTAATTCAGACACTTCTTTGCCATAATGTACTGAATTGATGTGAATATTTATACCTAATCTAAACATTCCATTTATAGAGGCCCATATGGGGAATAAAAAAAAAGATTATCATATTCCCGTCATCCTAGCCCAGTGGGATGAAAAAAAGTCCCTTTTTTATTATTATTTTTAAAGTGATGTAAAGTTAGAGGTTTTTCCCTAATCTTGTATCTCCTTCTTTGTTTCTCATGTGGAGAGCAATGTGTTACAATTTTCTTATAATTGTTTTAATGACCACGCTTTAATGTTGTTAGAACGTCAGCTTTTAAGAAATCTTTTTAAACTGTTACGGTGAGAGTTAGTGCAGTCTTGTAAAACAATCCTGAATTCAAGCGAAGATATTAGCAAAATCATAAATATTTCTATTTATATGGAAAATGCTCACATCTGGCACTTTTAAACCCTAATAAACATACACTTATGCTATAAATTTCAGCTAATGGTTTCTTTATTCCATTTTATTGCAGCTGCAATGCTGAACTTCTCTTAATAAATACATTATGGTCTTTTATATCAGGTATCTGGAAATACTCTAAAGAAGGTTCCCTGTAACCTTTAACTGAACACCAGTGCTAAAACAGGACACTTTTAATCCTGAAGTCTCCATACTGCAATTTGCAGTAAAAGTCAGGATGTCTGAGCTGGTTACCAGCTGTCTCTTTTCAATGAGACAACCATTTGCGATACAATTTTCTGTAGTTCTATACAGCTATCAATTATTCACTGCCACAATGGGCTATTAAAGGCCCATCAGTCAGTGACTCATGTATGGCAGTTATTTTAAGGAGTCTGAAAGGAAATCTGCTGGAAAAAAAACCTTCCTTAAATTCCTTAAATTCAAGAAACACTCTGCTTATAAGAATAATCTCCAATCAAGGAATAAATTAAACCTTTTGGAAGATCCCCAGAAGTGTACCAGCAGCTAGACCTAGAGGTTAGAGCCAGGCTGTAATGGGATGGAAATGGGGCAAGGTGTCCACTGAGATGGGATCTGAGGTCTGCTAGAGGAGCAAAGCGTTGGGCCAAGCCACTGAGTATAGCAGAGTATGAAACACAGTCATGAGAGAATCAGGGTTCAGAAAATTGGTCGAGCAGGGATATTGTACCGAGCTGAAGAGCTGAAACAACAGCACTGCCAGAGACGGAGTGAAGGCCAGAAAGCTGAGCAGCCTGAGTAGGACAGGGACAGGGAGAAGCAGGGCTGAGCAATGTCAGACAACCTGGCCATCAACAAGCAATGCTCTGCCAGGAATGAGGTGTGATGAGACAGAGAGTATACGCCAAAAATGAAGATTCAGTAAACAGAGAGAGAAGAAGAGCCTTAGCCAGGATCAGCAGCCAAGGCTGAGGAGAAGATGCAAAAAAGGATATGAGTAAGGGATGCAGAGAGAAGACACAAGCCTGAAGTGCAGCAGTAACCAAGTGGAAGAACAAGGAACAATTGATAGGATTGTCTTGTGTCTCAAACAAACAGGGCAAACTGTCAGGCAGCCTCAGGACACAGCCTCAGGGCACCTGGCCTCCGGGCCCTCCTGGCTTCCCAAAGAGCTGAGGACAGGTACCACCCCTAGAGCTAGATAATGTGGCCAAGGCTCAAACAATTGGAAAAAGGTAGGATTTGGGATTTCTGTGGGCAAATAACAGTTAGGTGGCCTTTCACCATAAACTAGAACTAGAAAAAATACAAATGAAATCTTTCATAGTCTGCTTCCAAAATCAATTAATTAATTAAAAAAAAAAAAAAAAAAGCGAGCTTTGGTAACTTTTCTACTAAGCTTTCTTAGAAGCCTGAGAAAAATGGTGCAAAGGACTGAAAGTTGGCCAATACTGCGATACAGCCAAAACAAAACCTTTTTGACTTTATGAGTGGGGTGTTTACTAGGTTTTTTGGAAGAGGTTAAAATTTTTTTAAATGATCACTAAACATTTCAGGTTTTAGTGGGGTCAAATTGCCTATTCCTGTGCATATGTGTGTGTAAGCAGACAAACAGCTTCTTTCCCCTTCCCCCACCAGTTCTAATCCAAATCATTGCATAATTGTGTCTGATAATATGCTGCCAGCATTTCTGTCTACATAGAGCCATCAAAGGACATTAGGAACTCTGATGTTTTACATAAGCATTCTCCAGGATATTTTTATCTCATATACTGTCATGTCAGAAAAATTCATCTGTTCACATGTCCTGCTTGTTAGCTTCAGCACAGAGCTGTGCTGACACAGATGTATTGGCAATGTTTCTAAAAAGTAGCTCCAAGTGTTACCATCCTCAAGTCTCAGATCTCCCACACAGCCCAAAAAAAATGCTGGGAAACACTGATATCCCAAGCTTTGAAAAGGTCACTTGAATAGAATTGGTACTATGCCTGCCTTGACACTGATTGAAAAGCAGATTACCACTCCAGATAGCTACCTCTTATTTCTTTTTAATCAATGGCAAATAGCATTTGAAAGAATGTTCCTCAATAGGCATGAAACTAAACATTTCCCATCTCATACTTAATTCAGAGTGAATTACAGCAGTAGGTGATTATCATCTTGATTGACTTAGAAGTTCAAAAAAAAAAAAAAAAAAAAAAAAAAAAAAAGAAACCCAAATCCTACCATTTGAATTAAGTATATTTAATTAATCCTTCTACCTGACTAGATCCAATTATTTACAAGTCTTCTTTTTTGGAATCAGTAAAGAGCTTTAAAAAGAACTCTTCTGGAGTGACAGTATGTCAGTCTTCTTAAGAACAACATGCTTTTATTGCATTTGGATCAGATCAAGTACTATAATGAGTGCTCTAGTACTTTCTGAACTGACTGGTTTGAACGATGGTTAATAAAAGATGTTAAATACTGGCAGTGATGCCAGATTCCAGTTTGGCATAGAATCCATAAGCGAGACTTTAAGTCTTACATAACATGCCCAAACTCAGGGGGGAAAAGATCTCATTAAAAAACAAAAAAAATCTTAAGCTTATCTTGTGTGGTATGTGTGTATATGGTGCAACATTTCTGCTTTATTTCTTCACAAGCAGTGACTGTACACACTGATATGATGCTTTACAGGGATCTAAAATAGATCAGCTTTTTTTTCTGCAGCTCAAATTCAGGTAAAATTTCCCAAAGCATCTCAGCCATATAAGAACATGTAAGTAGCTAAGATGTGTTTAAATAGCTGTCTTTTCTGAAATGCCACCTATATATATGCCATAAATTTTTGTTTATATATATAGAAAAAATAGGATTAGCCATTGATAATTTCTTGAATTTATTTAATACTGAGAACAAAAGGCATCAGTTAATATTCAGTTTCTTCGGGTTTTGAAACAGACCTGAATACTCTTTCAGATAAACTTGTTTAGTAAAAGGGATTTGGGTATATAAAATCTTTGTGTAGCTCAAAAGAGATCCAGAAATCCTTATAAAATCACTCTTACTGGAGAAACTGCTTAGAATGCTCAGCTGTGAGGCCAGTGCAGTTATGTGACAAGTTATTTTGCCGTCTGATAGCATTAATTGCTTGAGGGCTGTGATAGATGGGGAACAGCATGATCGTTAAGATTTAACTGCAAGAGAACAGCAGCATTACATCTGCCAAGGAGTACTGAGTAGGTGAATGATAAGAAAAGGTAGCATTGACATTCCCTGTAATAAAAGTAGAAGAGATGAAGTCAAATTATGAATTCTTCACAGTAAATATTTTATTTTCTACAGTGCATTCAAGCTAGCAATGAAACAACCGGTATTTCCAATATTAGATTTTATCTTTGACCATATGGTGCAGCTTAGAGAAGTAATTTTGGCAGAACCTGATGTCTTTTTTTTATGTGCTTGCTAAGTCCTTTCTTGGTACAGACAGATGCCAACATTAAAAACATATCTCTGGGTACTATTAGAGTAGGTCCATTATCTAGACAGAAAAAATGAAAAACAAAACCACCAAGAAGCCAGCCTGCATTTTCTTCAATGAATAAAGATGCATTTCATACTATCTTAAATTCATATATGCCTAAGTCACTGCCCCTTAAATGTGGTAGTCATAAAGGACACATCTGAGCCTATATTTCTACCCCAAATTTTCTCATATGATCTGAGCAAAGGAGCCCTGCTGATTATTGTTTTGGAAGAGATTGTGCTTCGTGGGTAGATGATGCAACTGCTCAGGTGGAAAAGCATGAAAATGCATTCAAGTTGAGAGAGAGAGGGCATTTCAGCACTGCCTGAGCTGTGTAACTCTGACAGAAATACAAATGGGTCATTGCAGAGGCTGATGGTGAGAGAGGTTTGATATCTGGATAAGAGAAGACATTTCTGGAAGTTCGTTACAGATAATGGGACTTTCACTACCTTCTATCTAGCAGTTATCAATTTATCTTAAAAGGTAAAGCATATGTGATCTTGGATTTTGGCTAGGCTGGATGTGTGAGCACTGCTTTATTCAGTGCTGTTTGCAGCGCTGGCTCCTTATTACAGGTAGATTAACTTGGAACAACTGAAGCTGCCTCCTCCACCTCCCCCAGCCTTCTGCCATCTCTTGAGCAGACACTAAATACGGTGTTATGAATCAGAGTCCAGATCCAGAGCTACTAAATTCAACAGGAGCTATTCCTTTCTCTCTAGAGAAACTGAACTGGTGCTTGCAGTCTCTGTGCTACCTCCCTGAGGAAGGCTCTGGAAAGATGCCTCCCGCTTGGGTCGGGCTGCTCACAGTCCATCAAACCTCCGCACAGGGGGTGAAGGAACAGGGTTAGGCAGTGACTGCAGGGAATTGGGCTGCCAGGGACAGCCTCACTTGCTAGCAGCCTTACAAACCCTAATGTCACCAGGATTTCTCCTCCCTGCTGGCTGTGCATCTGCTGGCTTCCTGCTGGGAAGAAGCAAGGGGGAGCAGTTGGCGTGCAAGCATGTGGAGCAGTGACCGCTGAGCTTGCTCCCCACAGAGCTGGAAAGTGGGGGCCAGCTGCTAATTCCTTGCTGTTACCAGCTGCTGGACCAGGGACGAGCCCATCACCCAGCGAGAAGGAAACATAAAGACAGAGAAGTTACATGCTCAGCCCTAATTGGAGAGAGAGACAGGGGGGTCCTCTTGATTAGGAAAAGATGCCAGACTGACATCCTACCAGCAATACAGGATGCTCTCAAATTTTTCCTGAACTTTTCTGAATATGAGGGAAAGTTCTAAATTTGAGATGTGTTTGCTTTTACTTTATTGAAAATCACAATTCTATTTCAAATAGAGAGACTAAATTCTAAAAATCATGAAGAACTGATTCTTTCAGGGTCTTTTGGCATATTATTAAAAAAAAAAAAAAAAAATTGAAACTAACTAGTTACTTTGCCTCCACAGTCATGGTGCTAGTTAATCATGGACACCTGCAGCAGAAATGTTTGTTCTTCAGCAGCATTCAAAATTCAGCTAACATTGCCATAATGTGATAAGGAATATATAAACGCATGGGAGGCAAAGATCTTTGTTATATTGTGTCTGCCATTTTGCAGCCCCTTGTTGTGACACCTGGTAAAACAGCCTTTCCTTTGGTAGATGTTATTAAAGTGATATACCAAATTCAGTGTCACAGTGTCTTCTGGTAGGTAAAGCAATAATTGTCAGGGGGAGTTTTAACATACACTGCTGATGTAAAATCTAAATGAAAGATGTAATTTTCCATCAAACATCAACTCTAATGTTGAAAATATTTCCCTTTTATTACAAGCTAAATGATCTAATCTGTGTGCAAGCCAACAAATTTTATATGTTTCTATTCATGAAGTTCATAAATACCACGTTTATGTAAGCAGGTTATGTAGGTATTTATGTAAATTGGCATCAAAAGCATAAAAAATAAACACTGAAAATCTAAAGCATTATATTACAAATCTCTCTTCACTGCCTTTAAAAATACAGAAGTTATGTTGTGAAAAACAGAGAAAACCTATTAAGTCTGAGTCAAAAGAGTTTGCCACACAAACTACCACAAAGTAAGAAGTTACCCTGAGTCAATTGATTTGTGCTAACTATCCACCTGCGTGCCCTCAGCACATGCAAAGTACTCTGAATTAACTAGGTTCTTTGTTACTGAAGGCCAAGCTAACTCAGATAACCTGACATTTTCTATAGGCCAAATAAGACATTCATGCTGAGTCTGAGTTAAGAGCAAAGGTTCCTTACAGGAGTCAGGTAATTACCCAACTTAATTTCAATTTCTAAAATTAGATTCTCTGAATGCTGCTTTCTAGGTGCGCAGATGACAGAATTTATATTTGCTGGGTTTTTTGTTTGGTTGCTTTTGCATCCCATTTGACCCTGATTTTTATTGCTGCATTCATTACTCAGGATGCTGAAAAAAAAAGACAAGGGATGAAAGAATTTTCTTCTTCCACCTTGCTTTCTCTTCCCAGACACATTTCATGACTACCCTCTATGCTGACACTGTTTATTGCTCCATTGCATCCTCGATGAAAAACTGCAAGACCCTCTCAGTTTCTCCTATGACTGTCTTGCTCCTCCTGAAAAATAGGATGCTGCTACTTTGACGAAAGTACTCCTGTTACGTTTCCTTCAGTAAATCACCTAGACACCTAAACTTTCTTACATTCACAGAACTGTGGCCTGCTTGTCTGCATGATAGGTAAGCCCAAGTGGCTCACACTTTAGGCCTATACCCTCATCTGGTTAAAGGCAGGATCAAGAAGGTGTGCTCTGAATTTGCCAGCAACATCCCATAAGTGTCAGAATTGCATTCAGAATGAAGCACCACTGTTTGAAAAGAGAAAATAACCTGTGTGCCCATTTTATTGTATAATATTTAAGCTTTTACAGCACTTCACCAAGGAGTGGGGAACTTCAGCTCAATTCCTTCTTCAACTTGAAAAGATTCAAAAGTACATCTTCAGCCTCCCAGGAAACTGTTCATCCTCTCTCCATAAAATAGACTGAACTGAAGCACTCTCCATTGTGCCTTCTGGAGTGGGGCCACTGCATATGAAGTAGCGTAGGATTCCTGGTGCTGAAGCAAAACAAGAAGGAAGAAACTTCCCTCCGTAGTTTAGCGACAATTTCATTCCCCTGGAAAGAACTCCTCAGTTGTGGAGCACGCTCTCAATTCCACATCACCTCATGCACTGCATTTAATGATGTCTTAATGCATAGGATATCTCCTGGACAACTGGGAAAAAGAGAGGTGGTCTGAGCTGGCGATCTAATTTGGCAGTCGGGATGGGCTAAAAGCAGTGAAACGGGTTAGTGCAAGTAATTTAACAGGCTGTGACTTCTTAAAATCAGTTAACTTGAACAACTGCCGTCTTATTAGTGTGTTAAATATGTTATCAATTACTGTTAGAAAATTACAAGTAGAAGTTTAAATTTGATAATTTTGTAGGTACTACTGCTTGTTGCAGTAGGAAACAGATGGTCAAATAGAGCAAATATGTAAGTTATGTTACTTAGTGTGGTTAATTACCGCAAACACATTTTTTCCAATTTAATATTCAGGTTCCAAATTGCTCGTACGGAACCATGTTTAGGCTGCTCAGGAACTGCTTACTCATCTATGCAGGAAGAAGACTGAGTTATTCATTCCGCTCTATTCACCATTACCCGTTTCTTTTGTTTGTGTGTTTTAAACACATGACTGATGACAACAGAGAAAAAAAAAAAAAAAAAAAAAGAGATAAAGAAAAAAAAATAAGACGAGAAGAGGAGTGGAGGGGAAGAGGAGAAGAGAAGAAGAAGAGTCCATGGGAGCTGAGTAACTACTCATGTTCCACAACAAATTCGAAGTGAAACGAACAAGACTTGAGTGAGTACAGGCTGAAAATTGCTCATTCAGTCTATAAGGCAAGGATTTAATTCTAAACATTTCTGAAGAAAATGAATCAGTTCACAGCCTACTTGCAGATGAGAAAAATGGGATTGTTTTTATCAGATACAATCATTCATATTTAATAATGTAAAGTTATTTTTATTACTCTGAAAATATGAGTTTCCTTTAAATGCCAAAAACCTACTGTGTTTTGATTACTATTGTCATATAGTTATCCTCTCTCTATAGAAGAGCATATTTCTTGTTGGGATTCTGTGTTTTAGACCATCAACAGGCATTGACGATGAAGAGAGAGGTAAAACAATAAACTACATACTTCCCACAGTAAAAGCAAAATAAATGTTGATGTCTGGAGACTGTTAAGAGAGAAATTTGACTCCTGGAAAGTGATTTCCTCAAATCCCGACATGAGGATCTAGCTGGTTGTTGGTACTATTTTTGTTACTGACAGAGCAACAAAAGACATGAAATATCTGATAATCAAAAGCAAAAAGTAATACAGTTTACTTTCACGCGCTGTATAAAGCCCAACACATTTTGGACATTTGCCTATACCTCTAGAAGAAGGAAAGGCATTTATACAACAGTTTCATGTGATTTCTACAGGAAGATATTTTGGTCCTTTTAAATAAACCTATTGGATCTGAGCATATACAGCAAACCTAATACAATTCACATGCATTGGCTTTTTTGCCCAGGAGCTGATCAATTGTACTTCACATGTACAATAGCTCCAGCATGTTTGACATGAAAGATCACTGCTTGACATGCATGTATAAACACAGTTGAATTTCACAGGTTGAATTTCAAAAGTACAGGCTGGATACTATTTAGGTAGGTCAATAAGGCTGAGTCAATAGTATCTGTAAAACAGAGTGACTTACAAAAAAAAAAGTCAGGAGAACAATCAAGAAAAATCTGGTAATAGTGAAATTCTTGTGCTAGGTGTTACGATAATGAACACTTTACTAAGTAGGTTTGATGCATTCTGAAACTATTTCCTGGAGTGAGCCATTCAACAGATGTTTTCCAATTATGGGAAAAAGTGTTCAGTGATTTTTTTGAAAGTTCATGGCAGACTTTTTCATAGAAACCATTTGGTTCCAGTACCAAAAAAAAAAATTCTTTTGACCATAACATCCCTTCATAAGTAGTTATGACTGAAAACTAACCTGCCTTTTTCTCATGCAGCATGTAGCACTAAGTTTTAACAGCTTGTGTCGCTGTGTGTTGAGTTTGTTTAAAGGGTCTGCAGTTCCAGACATTACAATTAAAAGCCTTATTTCAATAACTCAGTTTTTTCTACACTAGGTTTCTGAGTTTCAAAGGCTTTCTAAACAGGATTTTGTTCTTGAAGGGACCAAAAAAAAAATCTATATTTTCAGAAAATAAGAAAATGAGATATTGTTTATTCTTCTTAATCTTATTTTAATAATTTGTACTTCAAGAAAAAAATGTTCCTGCAGACAGGCAAAGTGAGGTGATCCTTTCCTCTGCTCTGCACTTGTGAGATCACACGTGGAGTTTTGGACTCCCCAGTACGTGAGAGACATGGAAAAACTGAAGAAAGTCCGGCTGAGGGTCACTAGGATGGTTAAAGGACTGGATCACGTGTTTGAGGAAACGCTGACCGAGGGGATTTTATCGATGTGTATAAATACCTGATGGGAGGAGTAAAGAAGGCAAACCCAGACTATTCTCAGTGGTGCCCAGTGACAGGACAGGAGACAATGGGCATAAACAGAAAAATGGGAAATTCCACTTAAACATAAGAAAAAAATGTTTACTCTTGAGGTTTCCATCTGGAACGTGTTACCCAGAAATATTGTGGAGTCTCCATCCTTAGAAGAGAGTGAAAACCTGACTGGGCACATCCCTGAGCCATCTGCTCCAGCTGATACTGCTTTGAGCAATGGAGTTGGCCTAAATGAACTCCAGAGAACCCTTCTTATCTCAGCAATTCTGTGATTCTGTGAATCTGTGATAATGAAGAATCTGCCTTGCCATTTTATTTCTGAACTGCTTCTGAAAGGTGACGGCTGACTGCAGCTCCAAAGTGAAGAAAGACCTACAGCTGGGTTTATTAGCACTTACCATTTTCTTGTAGCCATGGTTATCCTGACTGATAGAGCAGCCTGGACTCTCCTGAACAACCCAGCAATTTGGAGCAGCGACAGTGAACAAATCCCAGAAAAGAATTGCTTTGCAGGAAGCATTTGTGTTGCCATTGAGGGAAAACTAGCAAAAGGAATAGCAATGACCTGTAGCAGAAAGGGGACTTGATCAATGCTTCAAATCTGCAGCATAATGAGTTCCTCCTGTGTATGGCAAATGTCACCTTTACTGCTCAGTTCCAGTGTACAAGGAATGAAGTATAATATGGAAAGGGGTGGCGAAGAACACTCTTTCTCCAAGCTGAGGCTGCATTGTCTCTCCAGGAATAAGAAAGGAAAATGCAAAGAAGTTAAGGTGATAGCAGCAAGAAACAATGATGCAACAATAATAGCTGAAAATCTCTCTTAAGTGCACAGTAACTTAAAGACATAATCTTCACAGGCCTAATTTTCAGAAAGGCACTCTGGGAATTATGTGGTTAGAAAGACAGCCCTAGGAGCTGGCAAGGGATGAGGGCTTTGTAAAGATGTGACTGCCCAGTTATTTTCAACTCTACAATGGATAGCTATTTTCAGTGGTACTGGCTGAGGCATACTGCAGGTTGGCTTTATTCCTTCTTGTCAGGGAATAAAGTTTGCTGATGCTAAGCAAACTTGCTGATGCTGTGCACCCCCAAAATGGAGGACTTGGGAGCCCTTAGAGTTTCATGGGCTTGAATTTCAACCCAAGTGCTAAAATCCAGAAAGCAGACAAGAACTGCAAAAGTACAGAGGTTTTTTACTTACCCAAGCCATATTTTCAATATTTTTCTCTGAAATTATGCCGGTTAAAAGGTCTTTACATATAGAACATCACTGCTGTGTAGACTTCCTTTTTCCTTGCTCCCCAGAAATGTAGATAACATGGGAAAATTTTTAGTCTTTATGAAAAAAATAACACTGATTTTAGACACTGTCCTTACTGGTCTCCTACTTCTCTTCTATAGCTTAAGGCCCGGCAGAAAGGGACCCTGGAGGTCAGCATGGGCTTGCAAGTGCTATTACAGCACAGTTAATGGGAACAGTGCAGTCTCTTTTATAGAATGTATCTCTCTGCCTCCTTCTTCAGAATCATTTTTTTCCCCTCTAAACATAGATAGCACTTGGCATGGAAACATGACATGTACTTTTTTCTCATCTAGAAACACTTGTTACAACGGTATAATGTCATAATCATTTGTGCTGTTCAAATTCAATACCATTCACAGCCTAAAATAGCATGCCTGGTCCTCCCTCATTTGTATTTAGTACCACAAAGCTTTGAGCACAAACACAGAATGAAAAGGTGTCTTCTGCCCCCAAAATCTTGCAGTCTTAAATGAAAGTAAGCAGACATTTGTTCAAGTAGACCAGGGGGGCAAGGAAAGAATGAAACACACTTTTGATAATGATGTTCTGAAGTCCAGCACACAGGCAGCTCACCTGCATATACTATTACATGAAGACTGTAACAGAAATTTTATGGATCTGCTTTACAAGGATGTCTAGCACTCAGGATAGAAGTTCAGGAAGCTGAAGTATGAAAAGTCTGGAAACTACAGTCAGAAGAGGGATGACAGGTAAAAGTGGACAGAAGTTAGCATATTTATTTGTCCTTGACTGCTCAGTGCTTGGTTTACTAACCTCAGCTTTCTCAGCATATGCAGGTGGGACCCAGTTTGGAACAGAAAAATAAAGTCATCATTTTCCTAATTCATTTCATACTTCAGGGGTTATGAATTCTCATCTCTTCTTGTTTTCCTGAGTTCAAATTTTACAAGTTTGAAGCTGGAGGAAATAGGAGAAGAATGGTTTCCAGTGCTACTTCCTGGAGATAAAGGTTTTACCTAGAATGTGAGAGATGTGAAAACGGTGAACTTTAGATGCCAGTTCATGATCCCAAGCACAGAGCAGGTTAGGTGTTTTGGACTAGACCACCGAATTTCCTATGAAATCATCTTTAAGGCAGATTGTTTGGTCTTGTGCCAAAGCACTACGCCCTTCCCTGATCTTACTGTGCAAGGCATCACTTTTGAAACAAGAAAAGGCCGAGCTGAAAGTAATCCTCTTAAAATGGTGCAGCTGAGGCTGGATTCCAGTATACACCTCTGAGGAATCTGCAACAAGAGGTGCACAAAAAGTCTTCCCCTGTCCTTGCTGAGCTCAAGAGAATGTCACGGAACATGGAGCTGCTCGCAGATCCAGCCATTCTCACATCCCCTGCACAAAGTGCATTCCCATACAGGTTCCATTGAATAGATATTATCTCAGTTTCTTAAAAAGAAGTCAGTGGAAACTTCACATATGAGTTTTTGATAATCAGCCCAAGAGAACCACAATGCAAACTCCAGCTCAGAAACTTGTTGTGAAGTGCAACTCTTTTCATGCAGTGGAGTGATTGTGTATCTACTGTAATCTTCAACAGCATATAAGATGAAACCAATGAAAATAGCTGAAAGACTCAAGAACCCCTGCAATGTCTTTTCAAGCTTGAAGAGCCTTCCCTATGTGCTGTCCTTTAACATTTCTTTCCCTTGAAGAACAAAGTTATAAGACAATGATTTAATGCACTATACATAATTACATCCAATATCCCTCTAGGATTATAGGCTATTTTCGTCTCACTCTACTTCCTCCATATTTTTTCCACGACACAACAATATTCAGAGCCCCTGTCTACATACTTCCATCAGTCCATTGTTCATTAAATAAGTCAGGAACACATTGAGCTTTGATCAGCTCTCAAACAACAACAGGAAAATTTCTCACTAAATTTTTCCCACAGGATTGCCATAGCTGCATAGACAAACCAGCCACTGTGCAAACAAGTGAGGAAATGATAACTTTTGCTTTAACAGACCACAAAAGTCTTGCTTTCATTCTTTATTAAGTCTGAATCTGGCAAAGATGTGATACTACAGAATTATAACAGAGGTGAACAATTTGAAGATAGAACAATGGAACCGTCCAAGTTGGAAAGGACGTTTAAGGCCATCCAGCCCAACTCCCCTGCAGTGAACAGGGACATCTACAGCTGAATCAGGGTGCTCTGAGCCCTGTTCAGCCTCACTTTGAAGGTCTCCAGGAACCTCTCTGGGCAACCTGCTCCAGTGCTTCACTACCCTTATGGCAGTAGACCACCCTAGTGGTCAATGGCTCAGTGTCTGGATGGAGGTCAGTGATGAGCGGTGCCCCTCAGGGGTCTGCACTGGGACCAATCCTCTTTGACATCTTCATCAATGACATCGACAGTGGGATCAAGTGCACCCTCAGCAAGTTTGCAGATGACACCAAGCTGTGTGGCGCAGTTGACACGCCTGAGGGACGGGATGCCATCCAGAGAGACCTAGACAGGCTGCAGCAGTGGGCCCAGGAGAACCTCATGAGGTTCAATAAAGACAAGTGTAAAGTCTTGCACCTGGGTCGCGGCAAACCCCACTACCAATACAAGTTGGGGGACGAAAGGAATGAGCAGAACCCTGCGCAAAGGGACTTGGGGGTACTGGTGGATGGCAAGCTGGACATGAGCCAGCAGTGTGCCCTCACAGCCCAGAAAGCCAACCGCATCCTGGGCTGCATCCAAAGAAGCGTGGCCAGCAGGGCAAGGGAGGTGATCCTGCCCCTCTGCTCTGCGCTGGTGAGACCCCACCTGGAGTNTGCGAGGTCAGGCTGAAAGAGTTGGGGCTGCTCAGTCTGGAGAAGAGAAGGCTC
>VXAV01004742.1:12029-44092 GCA_013399715.1 Alectura lathami
GGGCGGGCGGGGGCGCGGGGTTGCCCCGTCGGGAGCTGCGCTGAGGCCGGGCGGCGGGGCTGGGGGTGCTGGCAGGGTGGGAACCGGAGGCAGTGCGCTCTGATGGCTGCTGAGCGTAACCCTCGTGCTAATGCTGATTGTCTGTCAGTGCTGTGCCAAGAAGTTACAGGTGCTATATTGGGGCTAGCTGAAGAAGGTCGTTGTAAATTTTCATTTACACTAATGACAGAAGAGTCTGGGGTAAATGATAAAGTCTTAAACCTGCGTTGCAAAGGCATTGCGGGCTGCCTGGTGCTGCTCTTGCTGTGGCTCGGCTCCCCTCTCAGCCACTGCTACTTAGCAAATGTGGAACAAACATCCCTGCCAGGCCCCCTGTGGAAGGAGGAAAGCAGTTGTGTGCATGGGAAAGCCCCGAGCTCCCTCCAAGCTGAGGCTCTGCTGACGCAAATTTGCGATCTTCGCACAGGGATGTTCATGCTTCCTGACGCCTCTTCATGCTCGGAGCGAATGTTTGCAGGTTTTGACTCACAGCAAGGGAAATCTGTTGTGTGGGTCGCTGTGACCTGCTAGCACATTACAGGTGCACTGTTTTCCTTTTGCTATTTTCTGAAGAATTTACTTTCTTTCTCAGATGGAAGTTTGTGTGAAAATGAGATTTTACTCCATCTCATTCCTAGGACTGTGAATTGTGTGTTCGCTGGTAACAAGAGCAAGACAAAACAGTAATTCACGAGCTTTGTTTACACCTGAAAGTTCAGTTTGCTTTTGCTGAATTCACCGACCACGGGCAATTAAACCCAGCTCCTTAATTCCCGTGATCTGTTGGAAAGATCGGCTGTCCTCTCCAGAGCCCAGGGCTGGTGGCTGTTTTCCTGTTTCCTCGTTCGACTCTCCCACAGAGAGTCCGTGCAGTGTTTTCCATGCTGACAACAGAAGTTGCAGTTAGGATTTGCAGCACTGTGCACCCTGCCCGCTGAACCCGGAGCTGGCGCTGTGCATACAAACTAGAGCCGGGGTGGTGGAAGCGCTGCAGGCTCCGTTCCATCTCGACAGATGGACATGAGCGTGTGCCGCCAGGAGAGTGTGTCACATACGGCTGTTAGGGCAAGACCCCCTGCCCAGATCATCTAAACTGCTGTCTGACCTGGTTTGTTACACGTCTGCAGTTTGGGGATGTGGCCCGGCCACACCATTTGTAGGCTGTATTAAATACTGAAAATAGAATGCTGGCATTGTCGCCAGCGATGGAGATAACGGAGTGATGGGAATCAGTGAAAAAGGTGGCGGAATGGGGGAAAGTATTTAGTGGGGGTTTCCAGATTGAGGGTGATGCTAAGAGGGCTGCAAAATAGCTATGCCAGAGCTTCCTGCTGTGCCATCCCTGCCCTGCAGGCCGCTGCCTGCGAACACTGCCACGCTGTGGCAGCTTCTGGTCCAGGAGACAGCCGAGGGCAGCGCAGATAGCGCGGGGCTCTTGTTGGCGTCGTTTGTATAGTAAGGCTTAAAGCAGCGGCTGCTGTTTCGTGGTGGCTTTTTGTTGTTTGTTTGTTTTGCATTCTGTATTACTGCTATGGTCCTCTGTGAAAATAATGTCTTTTTACACTGCTTGAATCAAGGCTTTTGCTTTGGTTCACTGCAATTTCTGTACCTGTGGCAGTTTGGAGTTGCCCCTAAGTACTTAGTGAATAAACCACCAGCCACAGCGTGGCTCAGGAGACAGCAGCCAACGGACTCAGCCCTCAAAGTTCTGGTTCAGGGCCCTTCTGGGCCTGCGCTGTCTGAGACATGTTACCATGAGATGCTGCCTCTCTTGCTTTTGTGAGGCAGGTCGCTGGCTGCTGTCCCTGTCACCGGCGTGTTTAGGACTGGGCCAGGCACTCAGTGTGAAGTGGAGAGAGATGGCTTGGTGTGGAGACAAGGAAGGGATTTATCTTCCCTACGTGTAAAGTCACTTCCTAGCCAGGATGAAGGCATGTGGATAAGAGACTGATGTGGAACTCGGTGTGATGAGGACTTACAGGGATATTGCCAGGCTTTCTGACGAGGTAGATGACCTGGGTGTCCAGTGCTGTCGCTGAGATGGGAACTGAACTTCAAGATGCCTTAAAAGAAAATGGCATCATCAAGCTTCAGAGTTTTCCATTCGTATGGTAAAGTGGTCTTCTTTGGAGCTGCCCTAGGTATATTAATTAACTTTCTCCATGAAGAATGCTGTCCCTTTATAGGATATATTGTTTGTCTCTTTTCCTCTGTAAGCTAGAAGCCCTGTGTGAAGTCCACCCCCTCAGGGCAGTGCAATCTGGTTTTCCACAGAGCAGGACCATCAGACCCAACGAGGTGTTTGCTCACGTAGGGTGTGTGAGACCGCAGGACCCAGTCCTGTGTTGGTGTGTGAGTTACATACACGTATGGCGGCGTAATACGTTGCCACACGTTGAGCTCAGTAACAAAGATACAGATAAGCACTTGCACCAGGTCTGTAGTAACTGAATCATCTCATGTAATTACTCAAAGTCCTCAGCGTTTGTAAGTCTTTCTGCCGTACACAGGGATATTTCCTCTGTATAAAAGTAGAAGTGGGCTCAGACACTGGCTTTGCCATCAGTGATTAAGAAACACACTGGAGAGCTCTGCCTAAAAGCCGAAGGCGTGGCGCTAGCCGCTTTGTCCTTGATTAATGGGGGTCTAATCCTGTTTCCTTTGGTACAGAAACCTTCCCGATATGTTCAGTGTAGCAAGATAGGGCCTTTGTGTGCTATACTCCAATAAATGTGATTATAGATCAAATGCTGCTTCAGATGTGTCTGCAGGGCTCTTGTTGACTTCAGTGGGAGTCCCAGTCATGCATGCACTGTGGAAAAATGTGATTTTCACATCTTCTTGTTGAACTGAAACTCATTAGAATAAATGTGTCTGTCACTGAGATGCTCTGAAGAGCAGAGAGTCCCGTCTGACAAACCAGGTCATGAATGGAAAATGCATTGTTTGGGACAAGTAATCTGAAATCGCATTTGGTAAAACAAAAAAAAAAAATGTGATCAGCATCATAGTGTATAAGGGAAAAGATCCAATATGACAAACTGCCCAACGTGCCAGAAGTGTTAGCTCCTCAAACAGAGCATTATCTGTAATGTTTAAACTACACTACAAAAACTCAGTACTGTGATCTCATGAGATACAACAGCTTGTCTGCCGGTAAGGTAGGCTGAAGTGGAAACTGAGAACATAATTTAGAATGCAAGGAGGGAAAGGTCTGCTGGTAAGACCATTGGCTGTATTACAGTAAGAGAAAGGGTGCCTCTGCATGAAAAGGGACATTTAGCTTTCAATTCAAATACCTGCACACAGCTTGAATCTTCTGCTGTAGGGGAAAAAAAAAAAGTGAAGGACTGGATCAGTGACTTTGAAAGCGTTCTTAGTTCTCACTGGTAACTGGGGGGGGGGACTGGGATCATCACTGAGTGTCTCTGTCCCAGAAAGTTCACAGGCCAAGAGAACGGGACGATGGACACAGGGCAGGAAGGGCAATGAGTCAGTTCATCAAGTGTGCGGGGCTGTGAAGTTAAACATGAGGCACTAATTCCAAACCTGTTAAATATGACCAAGGCACTGGACTCATGAGCCTAACTTTGCCATCTGATGGGTGAATAGACAAGGATCTTCACCCTGACCTTCTGGGAGGCAAATTGGCTGTATGATGTGCTACCAAATGGTCTCCAAAAGGAGTGCCTGTATTGGCTTGGGGGCAATTTTTAGTTTAACTTCTGAGCAGAATGTAGATCAGGCATTGCAGCTTCCAAATTCCCTTTTATTTGTTTGATCTCCAGCCACAAAGCTCTGAAGTGAAAGCTTTAAATAAAATAAACAAAGATGGGAGTGTGAAACAAGAAACTGTGCTTCATTATGCTTAGAGTGCTCTAGGAAGGACACAGAGAAACTCATGTGTTATGCAGAGATGAAATGTTCACAGCAAGGAAGAAAATCAGTCTTCACTTCATGCCTGTCCCCCTCTCCCCCCTGCAAAGCCTTTTATGTTGGCTGCAGAAGGAAGGCAGCTCTGGGCTAGACAGCCCCAGACAACAAAGCACCAGGTGCCCCTTCTGCAGTCCCTGTGCGTGAGCGGCTCCGGCGGTGCTTGGGAGAATGGAGCACGCGGAGAGCCGCACGCGGCAGCTACCTTGAGGCAGGATCGCTTCCACTGGGGACTGGGAGGCAGCAGGTGGTTTTTTGCTTTGTTTTAGAGCCAGGAAAGCAGAGGAACACATTGTTTCTTGAGTACAAGGAGCTGTGATTTGTTGGACTGGCTGTGGCTGAGTTTGGATTAACTTTCCCTGGGAGTTTAGGCAGAGGGCTCTCCTGGGTTTGTCAGAATTTGAGTGTCTGTGCGTACTAGTCTGAGAAACAGCCAGTGCAGCTCATTCATGTTTGATGGATGAGCCTGGCATAAAACAGCAAGGAAGGCAGGTCTGTTTAGTCGTACATCCCATCCCTGTAACGTCTGAGTCTCCTTCACTCCCCCGGTGCTTTCCTTGAGACCATACATGAGCTCGCATGCCATTGTTGTTGGCAGATAAATGAAGCCCGGGTCACGTCACATTGTCCTTTACATTAAATAATGTAGCAAAACGGAGAGGCCATAGCTGAATTATCAGGCTGACCTCCTAAATGTCACTGGATAATAAACACGCAAAAAGAATTCTCATTAAATACACATCACTAGCACTTTAATATCTAGGCAAATTAGACTCCTCTGGGGGCAAGTGAGGTCAAATATCTTCTTTTGTGTGTGTGTAATGTGGACTAATGCTTGAACTGGACAAAAGCACGAGCTGTCACCTCATTACCTAGGGCAGAAACAAGCTGTGCTAGGCTGCTTTGAACTGAGGAAACACAATTTATTTGGGCAACCTCCTTTGGGTAGTTTGTGTTTGTTCCCCAGAGGACAGGACAGACAGAACTGTATCAGCCTATTCGATGAAAGTCTGTGTGGTATCCTTGAGGAAATGTGAATATTATTTGAACTTCTATAATATATTCAAGTTACAGATGAGAAAGTATTAGAAAAAGAAGATGACTGAATGCTATGAAAGGGGTGTTCCAAGCCATTTTAATGGCTATGGCAGCTGTACCTAAAGTTGCTTTAGGTTTTGGTATGGGATGATTCATCTGTGAGTGAAAAAATACAAGTTCGTATGAAGAAGACTGAGTGCACCTGTGTATCTTTTTGCATGAGCAAACATCATTTTGGACAGACATATCCGTACACTGCTGGCATTTTTAGGTACAGTTTGCAAAATGGAGTCTGAGTCTGCAGCACCAGCCAGCAGTGTGTGGAATTTGCAGGAGGCAGATAATTGTTACGTCTTCACCGCCTCTGATGCAGCTTTACTGATGTATGATCTAGCACTGAGCTGTGTTGTGGATTACAGAGTTCCCTGATACCTCAAGCGGAGAAGGATATTGCTAGCGGTGGTCTGTAGCTGAAAAGAAAGCAAGCAGGATCTGCCAGGGCACGAATCACAGCAGTCCTGTGAAGACGGTGTTTCGGAGTCTGACGGGACTGCGGGTGGGAAGAGGGTTTGACTTCGCTTTGCTAAAGCAGTGAGAATGCTGGTGGGTTGGCTGCTGGTGTTTATTATGTGCTTTTTTAAATTAGATAATGGCAGAGCAGTGCCATGTGTCAATAACAGACAGTTCGAGTAGGTTTGCGTTGGAAAAAACGGAGTTGTCAGCGGAATGGTGTTATTTGTCACAACAGCGGTTAACAACCGAGTATTTTGTATCCCTAGGCTGTTATCAGCTGGGAGGCAATTTTATTAGCTGGAAAGCAGAGGTTTGGCAGAGCAGCAGCTGTGCTCCGTGGAGCAGTCGGCGCAGGTCGCTGTGCCTCCTGTCCGTGCAGGGTGGCTGCCGGGCTGTCTGCCCCCGCCCTTTGTTTGCACAGCGATGCTCAGGAAGCACTGCATCCTCCTCCTGTGTGCTCACAGCAGCTGCTAGCCCCCACCTGAGGCAGAGCACAGTCCCCTGTTAGACATTGTGTGTAAAATTCCCCCACTATTTGTACTGCTTCATACATTTCAAAATAAGATTTTTAATCTGAATTCCCCCAAGGCCGAGGACCTCGAGAGTTTACATACAAGAGGCCCAGAGGAATATGCATGTCCATGGTTGTTCCAATTACCCCCTGCTGGCCTAGGCACTGACGTTTTGCCTCCCTTAGGTCTACAGCCTGGCAGTATCTTCAGTTAGCTGATACCTAGCAAATGCCAGTCAGCAGGAAGGTCGGGAGGGTCTGTGGTTACACCCAAGGTGTCCCTGTTTGTTCCTAGCCAAAAGGCGGACCCTTCTTCATACAAGTACCTGCTCTTTTCAGGCATGTGCTCTCTCCATACAGCCGTTTTCCTTGTATCATATCATCCTGTTTTCTGCTAACGCACTTAGCTGTCTTCTTTAAGTGCGGACAGGACAGGGTTATGTTTTGGAAAAAAATAAAATCCTTAGATAACCTGCACTTGGATCTGCTTAGCTCTAGTAATTCTCATTGGAATAATTGGAATTACATTGGCAGCCTGCTCCTAATCCTGATCAAGTCAAAAATACCCCCAAAAAAAACAGTGAAGTGAGAATTAATGTGTCTTGCTCTTTACTGCTGAGCTGCAAATATTTACAGCTCGCATCACATCACAGAATGTGAAATACATGTTTCCATCTACTGTGATTTTTATTGCGAGTCTTTTGGAAGTGTTGACTTCCAGATTTCTGTGACCATGTTACTATTTAGCTTGCATGCTTTCTGTACCATGGCTTTTTGGTTCTCCTGCTTATAATGAAAAACTTGAGAGTATGGCCCAGGCTCAGCTCAAAGCTCAATACCTGAAACCCCAGTCCTGGTGTTTTTAATCTGCCTCATGATCTGGATAATTTGGGTTGCAGTTTTTGCTATTTGTGTGCATCAGTATGCTGTGGAATTGCTCGCCAAGTAGTACTGAAGAAGGATGTGTGGGGCTGGATGCTGATTTACCACCTAAGCTACCACTAATGTAGTTATTTACTTCTCTGTATGTTTTAGCTCAAAATTCATTTTTCACCTAACCACACTACAAAGAATTTTGTATCCCATTATTCAAGTGTCAAGGGGTGAATTAATGGTGCTTGGTTTCGTTAAGTTAGTTTTAGATAATGGAGGTGCAGAAAATTCTGGAGTGAAACAAACTCCTCCCACTGAGCAGAGATCATCTCACAGATACCAAAGCAGGAATCTGTTTATGGGGATGTGCTACAGAGTAGAGACCAGCTGCGTGTCTCAAAAAAGGAAAACCACTGGCTTCTGTAAATTCCGACCAGTATAAAGTATCCAGGCTGTATGAGCCATGTAGAACGAATGACTCTTTCCTGGTATTCTGGACACGTTCCTCTGCTGCCCTGACATTGTCCATAGTGGTGTTTCCTTTTGGAGCTTGTTATAAATCAGTGCTGGTGTTCTCTTGAAACTTTTCCTTAATTTCGCCCGGCGAGGCTGCTGGGGGCGATCAGGTGGTTTGTTTGGCTGTCTCCTGTTCGGGAGCAGCCACATGGCGTCCAGCTCCACGTGACCCGGCTCTGCTTTCAGGGTGTACCACCTTTGCTCTTTCGGGATCAGATGTGCTGTTCAGAAGTGGCGTGAGGCTGTCTGTAAGTGTGACTGCCCTGCGTGTCTTTGGCCACCACAGAAGGCAAGTGGGTATGCTGAGGAAAAATGTGCCAGATGTTACCCATGTTGTGTGTCCCTACTTGTAACTTCAGTGGGCGATGAGCTTTTACCAGGCTGTTGACAAAGAAATGTCACGTTTCTCTAGCAATCTAAAAAGCAGAAGTATTTTTGATAAAGGTAGAAGTATTGCTTGCTCTCTACTTGCTATGCACTTCCACATGTTCATCAAATCTGCTGCTGTAACCACCCCTCTCTCTGTTTGTGGCCTCGGTGGGGTTCAGTTGAAATGAGCTTTAATGTGATTAAAAATCCATTTCGATAACTGCAGGTGCCTTAAGAAACACAGACACAACTCCTGCGCCGGTTCCTGCATCTCCTATCCCACAGGCACTCACAGACTGACTGCCAACAAAGCACTGCAGTGCTTCAGAAAATCAGAAGTGCAGAGGAAATCTTTTTCTCTTCTCAAACTTTGTATCAGAACCAAACTTTGCTTTCTGCATCATTTCCTTGCATGAGTGCACCCTCCTCTTCTTGCAGTCTGATTTTTTTGTGCTCTGACTTACCCATAACTGTATGATATGTGACCTATTTTTCACAGACTGTGCTAAAGCAGGGGCTTCAGGGTCTTCAGGAGGGCTTAAGCCTGTCAGTAGAGGTGTTCAGGGAGCTGGGAGATGCTCTTTCACAAGAAACAAGATTCCCCTGGGCTCCTTAGCAGTGCTGTCTAGCCTCTCAAAGTGCTGCGATTCCCATGTCTTCCCTGCTGCCCGAGCTGTGGATTTCCACTAAAGCACCAAAGTCCTGTCCTAGATGGGGTTTTTCAGATGTGACATAAAGAACAACCAAAATTTAAGAGCCAAGCTGCTACAAAGAATTGCATTTATTTCCAAAAGAAAGATGCTTATTTTTCTGCCAGTGCTGGAAATTGGCATTGTGCTGCCCTGTATGCAGTCTCTGTAGAGTTGTCAATCCTCTTCTACGTTACCTCCACATTTGCTCACATTAGTTCAGTCCAGCGCATACATGGGTCCGGGGAAGTGTCAAACCATGTTCATTTCAGGGGGCTGTTCACTGCAAATGAAAATACAAATCTTACTTGAAATATTAAAACCTGTTGATTCTCCACAATTAGGAGCAGCTCTCTTGTTACAGGTATTTTGGCAATTCATTTCTAAGTAGAGGCCCGAACATAGCAGTGGATGTCTTAAGAGAGAAGCTGGGCAAAACGTGAAACTCTGGTGTATTGGAAAGATCTGAAATGACGGCACACTTTTACAGAACTGCTAGTGTCTTCTGGCCAGTAAAACTTATTTCTGCTTCCTGAAGTGTTTGAGGCTGCAGTGCCAGTTTCACCAGGCTGCCTGAGAAGATGCACAGGTAACTAAAAATCCTTGATGGTATGGAGAAGGAAGAGAGCAGGATGACCAGCATGTGCCTGCATGGTTGTATACAATAAACACTGGGGCTGACTACCCTGGGGTGTTTCTTCTTAGATGAGTTACAGAAGGCTGTTCTAGAATTCAGCCAATCATAAATAAAAATGCGTAGTAGGTACATAACCAATTTGATCACCATGCCTTCCAGGAGCCTGCAGCGGTGAGCAGATCCCACACAGTTGCTTGTAAATGTGCAGGAAGTCGCTGCTGCCAGAGTTAGCAACGTCAGGAGGTGTCTGGGGCCTGGCTGGGGGAGTGCTGAACTGAGCACGGGCTCTGGATGCACTTCTGCAAACCATCTGGGAGAGGCAGCACTTGGCGAGCAGCAGGAAGGCAGAGGCAGCAGCTACAAGGGGTGCATGAAAAACCCCGGCAGCAAAGTGTGTGCGTCGTGCCACGGATGTTTCAGAGCGGAAGGGCGTGTGCAGCCTGCAAGATCAATTCTCAAACTGTGGAGTAATTCTAGTGTGGTGTAGCTTCTCGTCTCTTCAGTAAGTGCATAGTGACTTTAATAATGGTGCCTTCTTAATTAAAAACTTGTAAGAAACTCTTAGGTCTGAACTTCGGTAAATTCCATTCAGTTTGACAGAAGTGCTCCAAATTTACGTCAGTGAGAGCATTTGTTTTATCTCGAAGGTAATTACCTGTAATGGTCCTTGACCAACAACCCGTATAAACCTCCAGTTTTTTCCATAGATGCAAGACAGCAGGGGCAGTTTCTCCAAGAGTCTCTCTCAAGCACAATCTAAAGCTTCTAGATGGAGAGCATAAATCAGTCTGTAGGGTCAATTCAGTCCCTGACCTCTTAATGAAACGCCAGCTTTGAAAGTTTTACCTGCACATTGGTCTGTAAGGAAAACAGGCTGAGGCTCACAGTGTCACTGCACAGAAGCCAGCACAGAGAAACACCTGGTGACAGCACCAGCCGGGTCCCAGTTCCATCCTAGATGGGTCATCAGATTGTAGGTGTTACGTCGTCGTTCAAGGAAAATAGAATACAGATGTCTTTCAGCTTTTTATTAAATGTGCCCCTGCATCTTGCCACCATCTCAGAAAGAAGTATCAAGGGACTGTTCGGATTCTTTCTAAGAAGCAGAATAGGGAACAGCTGGAAGAAGTGTTTTGACCATTGGTTAAATACAGCTTGTAGAAGAACCATCCCATTTTTAATATATGTCACGAGTCAGTTGGTTAATTAATTCTTCTTTTCAGTTGGATGAAATGCTTTAAGTCAGACTTTGATGAATGCTCACACAAAACAATTTATTAAATAAAAAACTACAGTAAAACATTACTATGTTGTAAATCCAAAAAGAAGGATGAGTGATGCCAAGGAGCAATTCACCATACACGAACAGAACAATTTGTTATTGTTCTGCCTAGCAGTAGGCTTTCCCTTTAAGCCATGTGCATATAAATAATTTAAAAGCGAACTTGTGAATCTCTATAGTAATAAATAAGCTTACAGGAAAAAAAAAATCAAATGAATATTCAGAACATAAATGAAATATTTTCTTCCAAGTGCTTTGTAAGTAACTGTATTCCTTATTTAAAGTCTCTGGATAGTAGCTCTCTGTTCTCAAATCTGGGTCAGATCTCATGTCCAGATCCTGGTGACCAAGGCCACATTCTGTTTTTTTACATCTGCAAATGTAGAAATTTATTTACTAAAGTCAGGACTTCCACTAAGGCAGTAAAATCAGAGTTGAGGATGCTAAGTCTAGCTTGTTTATAAAGAATGCTAACTATAATGAGAATGGTTCAGGTTAACTAAGCAGGGAGAAATTAATGAAAATTATGTTTACCATCTGCATATGTTCAGAGGGAAGAGAATTCTACAGTTCTGTGTGCCTGCTTCTGCTGCCCGAATGCACTAGAGCAGGGTAACAATTGGTGTGGAAAAAAAGAGAAACTTGTATTTGGTGCTCAGTAACAATAACTGTTCTAAAATAATTTGTAAAAAGTTTGTTTCATTTAGTTGAGATTCTGATTTCATCACTGATCACATTCTCAGTGATTTCATCACTGAGATTCTGTTAACTGACTCTGAACTCCAGTTCTGCTGCCACGTGAAGAAGGTGGAGGATGTAGCTTAAAAGTAACAGTGATTTCTACAAAAGAAAAATAATTATTGCATTATTTCACAGTCCTGCATTGACATTGAAACTACACTGGCACACAAAGTTAAAACTGAAATGATCTGGGGCAGCAGGCATACTGCTGCTGCGTGGAATGCTGTGACTGATCATGCTTTCCATGCAGCCACGAACAGTCCTAGCCCGGTGTCCTTCGCAGCCCTTCAGTTATGAGGGTTGTTAGAACACTTGAGCTGCAAGAGCCCATTACTCCAGGCGCTGTTCCTCGGTGTTTCCAGGGGAATTCCCCAATACAGAAGTGCAGCTTTCTTTCTAAGTAACTGGTGGCATTTCCTGTAACTGGAGTCTTGCTTGTGGAAAATACAAGTTCAGCTTTGGCATGGAAAAATGTGTCCTCACGGCATTTAGGTTTGAGCATAATGAATACCCACGGCTAGATCTTCACTGCAGCAGTGGGCAGGTGCAGAATTGGCAGAAATTCAGCACCTGTGAGCTGTGTGCAGCTGCCAGTAGCACTGGCCTCTGCCAGGCTGCCCCTGCTGTCCCTCGGCACAGGGGTGGCACATGGGGACCAACCTGGGCTGGCATTCTCGCAGCTGTGCCATGTCCCAGAGGTGAGGACAGCCATCTGATGGCTTGGAAACGGGGATGTGTGGACTGGAATTAGGGGTCTGCTGTGTCGGTGGCTGCAGCTGGTGAATAACAGTCTGTCTGTGGATATCCTGTAGAATGTCAGGCGCAAAGGCAGAAGATGGGACTCCACCTTCAGCCTTTCCAGTCAGCAAGCTGTTTTCTTTCTGTGGCGTAGGGAGATTTACTTGTAGGTTTTTATCCTTGCTGAAATTGTGGAACGTATTTGTGAATTGATTGTGTATTTCCAAGGAAGAAGAATGAGGCTAAGCAACATTCACAAACGTGAACAAACACATGGTGTTTGCAGCCATATCCATGTGTGCCAGGGGACCACTGCCCACAGATGCTGCGCTAGCAGACATGGCCTCTGAGCGGGGTGGCCTTGGTTCTTGCTCAAGCCTGAGCTCAGAGCCCTCTCAGACGAGCATACCGACAGGGCCATGTGTGCCCCACAGAACGCCGGGGTGTGGTCAGTGTCACTAGGGCACTTGTTTGCCTCGGGGACGTGTTGGTACTTGGCCAATTTGTTGGGTTCGGTGTTGTGCATTGGCAGTAGGGTGGCATCTTGGAGCAAAGGGAGCTGCACAGTCATGGTGTGCAAGAGTCAGCTGGGTGCCGTACTTTGGGTGCACACACACACCAGAGCTGGGTGCTCTGCTCTCTGTGTGCTCCTGAGGTAGATGTCCTGACTGCCAGGAGTCCTTCAGCTGCTGACTATGGCAGGTCTGAAACCTCAGAGGTGGAGCGTTGCAGCGCTGCAAACTTGGAGAGGGATTTTAAAAAAATACAATACTGTGAAGACTCCTGATGTTTCCCCTCCACTTTGAAAGAGCACACCGATTTCTGAAGAGGTTTGTTACTTATTCCTCAGCTTGTGCTGCTTCAGTGAACATTTTGTCTACAGCAGAGGACAGACATGTTAGGAAGGCTCACACCTGTTCACGGCAGCCTCGAACCCTGCAGCAGAGGTCTGAGGGCTCGCTGCAGGGACCTGCTGCCACCATCCTCCCCGTGCAGGACAGGGGTTGCCATGGTCTCCAGGGCGGAGCCTCCTTGCACTCAGCTCTGCAGAGCTGGGTCCTGGGGCAATGAATGCAAATCTGAGCTTGTGAGCTCCTGCACTGCTGCCTCTGAGCTGCGAGAAAGTTTGGGGGCTGGTGATGGTCTGTCCGTGTGCTGCCCAGGAACGTGAGCTTCAGCAGGTTTGTGCTCCTGCATGCATTTCTGTCTTTTTGCAATAATTTAACATACTAGTGCTTTAGCTACCTGAGTTGATTGTGTTTGTTAATGGTTTTCAACTTTGAAAAGAATCATCTTAATAACTTGCTAAGTAGGCAGCCCTTTGCCATGTACGTCTGCATGCAAAGATTTAACTAAAACCTTAGTAACTACCTAATCTCCACGCTGTCTAGGAGTCTGTGAGCTAGCACACTATGGGAACAGTTCTTGAGTTCCTCAGCTGCGCACCGCGCTACTAGGTACTGCTTTTTGTATTGGATAATAATACTCCAGCTTTGCTGGTGAGGCTTATAGAGATGATGAGGCAGCCTGAGCAGTGAGCCCAAGATCAGTGGTGTACTCGGGAACTTTTCAAGGTATTTCTTTTGATCATGCCACAGCTGACATCTCCTGGAGACCAAGACTAAAATGTGTGCATTAGGGTGCCTGAAGTGAGTTTCCTAAATAGAAGTGGCCTTATTCCTTTTTCAAAGATACTGAACACTTAAAAAATATATATATTAACTTTAATGCTTTGAAAAGTGGTTCTGACAGTTACTTTTCTGGGTGGCTGTCAGGACTCCGGGCACTGATGCCTGCTGAGCACTCCCAGCGCTCGGTCTGCAGGCAGCACTGACAGAGCCTCTCCCTCTCGTGCCAGCTGCGGTGTGGGGATGCGGCTGGGCTCCTGCTTCTGCGTTTGCCTCCGTGGAAACGTCCCAAGGCCACGTGGAGCATCAGTCACAGTGTGCAGCCCTGTCTGTTGTTGCGTTACAGTGTGGGTGACAACTATACACACTACTCCGTGTTGCAGGTTTGGAAAGGTGTCACTTGTTGGCACTTGGGGAACCCAGTCAGCTGCTGCTGTGGACGAGTCCAGGCTCATCTGCGTGTGCTCAGCAGGTTTCTGGGGAGTGAAAGGCAGCAACCTCTTGTCCTGCTGCACTGCCACAGGTCCTGCCAGGACGGCAGAATTTCTGCATGGAAAGAATTCTGCAGCACTTGCCCTGCAGCAGAGCAGTGTCCTGTGTCAGAGCTGGGGCAGCCCTGGTGCCTCACTGCAGTCAACAGACCCAGAGCTGTGCACCCGGGCCGGCAGCTCAGCCTCCTGCTCAGGGGCAAGGGGCCAGACCACGGTGGCACACAGTAAATTCCTCTCTCTTTGGCACAGGTAATTAGAAAATAAAAAACCTGAGCAGGTACCTTAGCGTAAGAGCATACGAGGCAGGGTTAGCTGCAGTATGGACCCCACTGCCATTTCTCAGTGTGAGCAAAGGCATCGATGCCCACCCTGCCCAGGGAGCCGTGCTCTCCCTCTGTAGCGCACAGCTGCTGGCACCCGCTGTCCTGCGCAGCATGTCTGGAGCGCCTCGCAGCCCATGGTCCGCCACGTGAGCTCACCGCAGGAGCAGCCCTGCCGTTGGGACGAAAGGGCCACAACAGACGCGTTTCACGTCTGACCTCTGCTTTTCTACAGCTCCTGCGTGCAATTTTAATTTGAAATTCTGCTCTTTCCTATAAAAGGTAAAGAAGATGTCAAGGTCTTGCTGTTCCTATTCCAAATGAAATGGGCTCGTGTCCTGTTAATCAAGGAGTACAGCTGCAGCATTTGTCATTTCTCTTTAAAATAATGGGTGGTTGATACCTGTCATTTCTCAAGAAACTATATACCAGATTAAGGTGTATTTATAGAAATCTCAATTGCTGGTAACTTGGCTGCAGCCAAGTTTAGGCATGCCATTAGTGATGCATAATGAAATGACCTAAGTGGAGCTATCTTTGGGAGGGGGAAGAGAGAGCTATTTGAGTTTGGTAGCTTGAGGATGCTGTTTTACTATTAAAATTAAGCTTCTGACCCCTGCCTCTGATGTGACAAAAATAAATCTTCCTGTATTTCTCTTCTGCATTTAATCTTCTGTATTGGAAAAGAAAAAAAATAAAATCTCCTTCTCTCCCTTGTCTCTTTCTTTTTCTAGGCACAGGACCTATTTATGCTACAGACCCACTCCTGTATATGTTCCTGTTAATACTGCATAAGCTTGTACATTTATTAGTAAACCACTGATGGACTGCTGCCTCCACTGCTCCTCAGCCAAACAAAAAGGAACCTTTCAAAACAGAACAACCCCTGGAAAACACTACCCACAGTTTTAAGGATGGACAGAAAGAGACTGAAAGAAGCATGATAAATTCTGCGTGGGGAAAAACATATTTTTGGGGATGTCACAGAAAATAAACCACATAAAATAATACATCCTAGTTTCCAGACTCTATGGTGTAAAGCCCTGCTCTGTGCATGGCACCTATGATTTCTCTATTTTAATGTCATATTTTTTCTTCTCTAAACCTTTCCTCTGACTCTTCATTTTGCACGAACTGTTGAGCAGTTATCTTTATGACAATATGTAAAGATGTTGGGTCAAAACCCTTCCTAAGAAAGGAAATATTTTTAGTAGATCGTGTTTTAGTTTTTTTGAATTTCCTTTTTTTTTTTTGATTAAATTATTTCTTTTGGAGACAATTAAAGAGGTACATCTTACCATAATTAATATTCACTGTCAATAATATTTATTTTTAAATGAAGATTGGAAACAAGGTAAGACATTTGTTTATAAACTGTATTGTATATTGCTGAATAACAGTTGAATAAAAAGATTTTGAAATAAAGTTTTTACAGATGTGTGTGACTTTGCCCATGTTCTGAAGCTCCCTGGGAAGGATTTGTGGCTGTATCCTATTCCCTAGCTCGTCACAGCCCAGAAAATGCAAAAGGGTGCATCACAGCCAGGATGAAATCTGTTATTTCATACACACACCCATGCACTACCAAGCCCTGCACCGGACTGCGCTGACAGCTGGTCACAAGGTGTAGCTGCACTTTGAGATACCGGTTATCTCTGGGCCATTAATGCAGGATCTGCCAGCGTGAAGCTTCCAAGGTAAGTTTGTTTTTTTTTTTTTTTTCCTGGAACTCTGCATCGTACAGACTTTGTTCCGGTATTTGTTTAAAATATGTTCCGATTTTTAAAATTACAGAATTGTAGCATTTGTCTTAGCAAGGCAGCCTTCCTCTAACGAAGCAAAAAGCTTTTCTGCATTAAGTAACACAAGTTCAGTTACTGCTTTTTCTTCCAAAATGCTTTTTTTTTTTTTTTTTTTTAAATGAGGTAACAGGATGTCTTGGCAAAGAATCACGATTTTCTTCAGCTGAATTTAGCGAAGCACTCTGAAATTTCCTGTGTCTGACTGTGATTCTTGTCCTTTCATTTATGTAGCATTTTAGAAGGGACCTTAACTGTGGAAATGGGACAGGGACAGCTACAGTGTCAGCAGGACTCTCAGCAGAAGCTGTGCAGCAAGAGCACGATGTGCTGCTACCTCACCTCAAACCTGAGTCCTCTTCTAGGAGAGGGCAGGAAGGGGTTTTCGATTTCTCAGGTGGTCAGAATTTGCTTTTTCTAGGATTGCCAGTCATGGTGAGGGATTGGTGCTGCCCACATCTCACTGGGTGTGAGACCAGAAGACATTTGTGTTCCGTGGGTGCTACTGCACTGTCATAAGAAGAAGCTCTCTTGGACTGGGGCACTCACCATGGGAATCCTAAGGTGATAAAAGTTTTGTTGTGATTTTCATCCCCTTAATGCCTGTTGTATCATTTGGATTAGGGAATAATCCACACTCATCTCACAAAAAGCAGAACTGCTCTTCAGATGGACCTTGGGGAGATGGTTGTTGCAAGCCTGCAAGTGCCCCAGTGGGAGATGCTGAAGAGCACCGCCCTTCCCATGTGTGCAGGGGAGGGTGAGTCTTCTATAGTTTGAAAAGACAGAAAATAGAGAAAAAAAGGACTGGAATGTTGGTCCCTGCTTAAATTAATACTGGCATTTAATTTCTGTCTGGAAACTTGTTCAAGGACAACTGCTGAATGCAGGAGTACTTGCGGAGCCTGCGATGTCACAGGAGCACTGATCTTTTGAGTAATGGCTGCTGATGGAAGTGAAACCTGCCCAGGTTTGAACTGTGTGTCCTGGTGAGCTCATCACCACTGCTGCTTTTTCTGAAGGGCAGTATTTCTCAGTGACCTGTCTTCCTTCTAAAGGGGAGAACCCAAATACTCCTACAAGAGGAAGAAACAAATCTGTCTAAATTTATCTGAATAAATAGCTGAAATTTGGAGCAGCAGAGCCTGTCTAGGCATAGTGATGGTTTCATTTGGCTTTGACTGTACCTCAGATGGTCTGTTAGTAATTAGATCATCTGCTTTGCTCTGATACTTCTGTTTCATCACATACAGATGTGTGTTATGTCTTGAATTGCATGCTGCATAGTTTGTGGGAAGCATGGGATGAAATGCATTATCTTGCATTTGTCTTTCCCCTCATACTGTAGGCTGTTACCTGCATAGGGCTGTGACAGCACCTAGAAGTTTTGTGTGCTGTAAAAGGAGTCGAATTATCAAGGTCTTTTTGATTTTAACCGCATTAAAGGTGAAAAAATACTGAATCTGCAACAGTGTAGCATTTTTTATCTTTTCTGAGATCAGAATTATGTGCTACTGTAGGAATAACAATTCCTATATTCTAATTCACTATTCAGCCTCAGAACTACTAAACAATAACCTGAGGCTTTGATGAAAAATCTCTTCTTCTAACAAGAGCAATAGGCTTCTCTTTCTTCCATTGAAGAACTGCACACATGCAGAGATAACTCATTCCCAGCACACACAACAAGGGAGCACATTACCAAGAAAACCTGCTTGTACCTTTACCTTTGCTTTACTTCTCCCTTCAAGAACACATGGAATGAGTCCTCCAGGTTTCTGGGTCTTTGTTTCCACCTTTTGGCCAGCTTTTTTGCTGAATACCCAGCCCATGTTTGGCCCCGTGTTTGTGCAGCGCAGGGGAAATAACTGGCTAAAAAGGGAGGCTGCAGCTTTTGGTACATAATTTGGTCTTTAGAAAGAACTCAAAGGCAAAAAAAAAAAAAAACTGATGGAAAAAAAAAATTAAAGAACCGGTAGCCTTATTGCTTGTGAGTGCATTAAGGACTTTTGCTAAAACATCTGTCCTTTGAGAGTGCTCTTTCTTCTGAAAAGGGCAACTGCCTCACTTCTGCTGATTATATTTACAAAGGGCAAAGGGAGTTTTTGCTGTACCCTTAATGGACAGAGGCTAGTGGCAATTCATGCTCTTTCATAAATCTCAGCATTCCTAGTGGTGTCTGCTGTCAGAATCGATTAGGAGCAAGAGCTCGGGCTGTGGAGCCGTGGAGAGGCAGCGCGTGCCCTGCAGGCCCACACAGCCAGGCGGGAACCACTCCAGGGCCAGCAGTCGCCTGGCTGCGTCCCCAGGCGTGGGGGGAGACAGCCCCTGCTCCTTACAGCGGGGGACAGCACAGTCAGCGGTCCTCCTGTAAAGCCAGTAACGGCTGAGCTGAGAAGCGTGATTGATGGCTTTTAGGGGCCAGAGCTGAGTCATCTGTAATATAATCATAAGGAAACACACATTTTTCCTGAGAGAAAATCAATAGAACTTTGCACTTTTCCATGTAATATTTCCAGCCTGCACCATCAGCCATAGTTTGCTCACAGTTATACCGCTATAAATTCACTACAAGTTAATGGATTTCAACAAAAATGAATGGATTTACAACAGTGTAATAGATCTGGTACTACAGCCATGCACATGTGAAAATACATGGAACAAAACCAGCTTTTATACCACACAGGTGACCTTCAGAATGCTAAGATCTAGCAAGTAAAAAGCAAAACAGCCTCTTTCTAGGTATGCTCCTTTTCTGAGGAAAGTCCTAAGGAAAATAAATACAGCTTGCAGTCCTGAAAAGACACAGTGGGCCAGAGACCCACTGAAGGGAAAGATGTGGGTGAGTGGGTGCATGCTCTGATAGAATGCAAAGAGGACTGTCTGCACGTCATTTTTCATGGCTTCTGTAAAACATTTTGGAGCCTCATCTCACGTAGAATTAGTAAGTAAATAAATAATGTGCTCCCAAAGTTGTGTGTCAAAACTCAGGTGGTTAATGTATGAGCTGCCTCTGTTGCATTTGTTTCTACAGAGTAAATTTCATGCTTAGCCAGAGGCTGCCAAGGTTCATTTATTCATTATCCCTAAACTTGGGGCAGTTATTAGTCAAACTCCCCCAGAACATCTATTTAATAAAGAAAAGAACAGAAAATGGATGGGATCAAAAATGTTAAATCTTAATTAATGCTTTTTAGCACAGACTGATTGGAGGGGGGGTGGTGGGGGGGATATTAATCAGCAGTGAGTGAGTGCGCTGCCGGTGTCCTGAGGCCACTTCCTTCCTGGGAGTGGAAGGGCTCTTCCAGCCCTCCCAGGGAGCTCAGCCCCTGCCACCTGGCTGGGACACCACCTGCATCCCCCGGGGGATCTCCACTGCCAGGTAAGGGAAAAACAGTGCTACAAGCCATGGGAGAGCACTAATATACCAACAGATGCAAATTATTTCTGATTAACAGTGTTTAGATGGTAAAATGTTCACTTATGGGAGGGAAAAGACATGTTTGTTTTTTTTTTTTCCCCCACAATTTTTGGGCTTCTCTGGTGTTTTTGTTCCCCAGCAAGATGCCCTGAGGCAGAGCCTGGGGCTGAGGAGGGGTTTGGGTTTCATCCACACAGGAGCTGCAGTTATTCTACAGGAAAATTACCTGGTCCTAAAACAAAGGGAACGAGAGTAAGGCTGGGAGAAACCCAGCAAGGCAAGAGGGTATCAGTGCTCTCCTGTGTTGCTCTGTCCTGCTGCAGAGCCCAGTTCCAGGCATGGCCGTGTGGTCTGATGGGATAGAAAGGAAGGATAGCGTTCGTTTTGGTTTTTAGATGATGTTTCTAAAACCTAGCAATGCCTCTTAAGTGTAAGATGGATTTTACTGTAAATAGAACCAGACAGGGAAAATAATGTGGCTGTGACCTGCACCATTGACAATCCAAAACACAGAACTGAAATAGATGGCCTTTTCCAAGGATCTATGCCAATGTTAATTAATGGACTGAAATCTCTTATTTTACCTCTGCTGACTGGCAGCCTGGTAATTCTAGCGATTGTGGGCACTCTAAGCACGTCACAGTTGGATGAAGAGTGGAATCAAAGAGGGCTGTTCTATAGCGTAAGTTAATGGATAGCCCTCTTTGTTGGCTATAGATTTGTCTTCCTCTTATTGCTAAAATTTTTCTTAAATCTCAAATGGAAAATTATCTTCTCTCAATAAATAACTCAAAATGCTTAGTCTATTGTAAACACAAGATTTAGCTCTATATTTCCCTGTCAGAGCCTCTTTTTAATGCACATGTTGTAATTTATTTACTTGTCAGGGACAGTTGCATTTCAGTGCCTCCAGAGTTGCCAGAATTGATCTATGTGACTGATACCTGTCAGTGTGTCATTAATCAGCTGTCTTTGCAGATCTACAAATGTGTCATGGGCCGCACAGGGAGCACTTCTGCACCGTTAGGGTGCGTATGAGGAAGGTCGGTGCTGGGTCTTTGACATCCCCCAACCCCTTTGCTGTGCCTCCTTCTCCTTCCCCTCCCCAGGAGAGCAACATGGTAGACTGCTGGGCCCTAGATATGAGCATCAAATGTTAGCCAAGGGCATGACACCTCAGTTATGCCTCCCTCAGCACTGGGCAGCATTTGGCAGCTGGCTCCTCAGGGAACCGCAGAGAGTGCTAAGAACGACTCTGGGAGAATCAATCCTCTCGGGTCTCTAGAGCATCACCAACAGGATGGTAAGGACTCTATTTTTCTTCTTGGCTTATTGGGATCTCCTTGCACTAAAGCCAGATGGTGGGGCTACACTGCCAAGCTCACAGAGCTGTGGCTGGTGCAGCTCAGGAACTTCTTACCCAGGCATGTGGCTCAGCCTTGCGTGCTGGGTTTTGGCAAGACAGCCACCCTCCCCTGCTAGCCTGGGGCCAGCAAGGACAGCAGGAACACAAGGAAAAGCCACCCATGTTGGTTCTTGAAGGGACCCTCAGCTGCCTCAGGATTTTAAAGCCTGCTTTCCATATTTAAGCTAAGCAATCCTGTGTCTCCAACAGGAATTGGCTTAAACAACCCACGTTTTTATTTTATCAGACATGAGCATACATTGCTCTGAGCTCTGGAAAGCTGGAAGCACCTAATCAGCATGCCTTGCCACAGCTGGGCCGAGCAGTGTGTCAGCTTGGGAGCTGCACTTGTTTGGGAGTGTTGAAAAAATCTTTGGGCAAGCACATGGGGTGCATGTTTAAATGCGTGTCAGGCCAGGAATCAGTACTGACTGATGGTCCAGCGTGAACCGTGCCCGTCAGTGATGCCCAGTTCCCTAAGGAATACTTGAGAAAGTCTGCAAGACAAGCTCAAGGCAACACAATGGAATGTGACAACAAAAACATACCATTTGGTTAAGAAAACACCAGTTAATACATGATCCTTACCAAATACACTCACATTTCTGTTTCATTTATGCTAATTCAGTGCTAGACAGTAAAAATACAATCATTCAGTGCTACAAATAATGGTAATAGTATAATCCATTTATGGAGTGCCTGGAAATAATTTCAGCTTTTATAGTACCATGGTTTGAAAGCCTTGAGTTAGCTAAATGCACAGCAAGGTGCTAACTGCCATCCTGGTTTAAACGAACCTCGGTTTATGGTTAAGTTGCTGGTTGAGCTAATGACTTTGTAGACAAGCTTCAATTCCCACTGAAGTCAGCAGCCAGATGCCTTGTACAGTGAAATCTTTTGTATGACCTCTTTTAATAATTAATAATACTGGCATCTCGGTCCCCAGGGATGTAAGCAGGATTTGACAAGACAGGAAAAACAAAATTAAGTACATATCGGTGCATTGATCCAGTTGTGGGTTTGTTGATTTGGCCACCTTGCTGTTTTTTCAGCATATAGAGGGCTGAAGAACAAAGACTAACCTCTGCATGCAGAACTGTGGGAGCTCAAAGAAAAGCAAATAGTAGTTATGAAACACACACTAGGCACCTGTCAAAATCTGAAGTGTAACATGATTTAACAGCAAGACTGACTAAATGAAACTATATTCAACTTGCTACAGTGTTGAAAGTCTGAATTTAGAACTTTTTTCAGTATTTTTCAAGAACATAAAATCCCTTTATTAACCCAAGAGTTAATTATTTTGAAACCAGATGGGTCTTAACGGTACTTACTCTAGGCTACAGTATTTCACTAAAACAAATCCCCTCAAAGGCAAATGCAAGGAGCTTTGCTGGGTTCAGAAAGTATTTGTCAAACATGGTCACAAATGTGCACAGAAAAGTCAACTGAGTTTAGGATCATCACGCAGGGGTAATTCAGACCTTATCACTGCAGTTTCTTGGAGCAGAGCAGCACCAGAGTAAGCACTGCTCGTGTGCAGTGCCATGAAAACGCCGTGTGTTTGACACAGCACATTTCCCTTTATTCAGTGCTCCTCTGTTGCTGCTGGCACTTACAGAGCCTGGGAAAAATATCTGCCTGACCTGTTGTTAACAGCTGGGAACGCAATTACAATGGTGAGGGAGGAGAGGAGGTGATGTGAGAAGCTGCAAGGAGTGTTTACCTGGGGACACTAAAATTCACCTGCTGTGGGTTCTCTGAAGCAGCGGACAGCCCCTCTGTACAGCCTGTGCAGGGAATGTGCTCCAGTCAGGTTCATGTGCTCCAGTCATGCTGAAGCCCTTTGTTTTCATTTGAGCAACCTGTGCTCAGAAACAGCCAGATCAGGCGCAGCTTGAGGAGACAGCTGAATAAGCAGGAGCACCACAATTTGCCCATGGCTCAGAGTTTCACTCTGCTCTAAAACAAGCTCCTCTAAGTCAAGAGGAAGCATGTTTTTTTCTTCATATGCTGAACGAAATAGCAAAATAAGGTGTTTTCCCAACTAAACTCACTGATAATGATTTTCACCATGCGTCTCTACCTAATTGGGGTGCAATGAAGTGCATAATTCAAATGCTATCTAGCCTGAGGGCTTAAAGACAAGCTTAACTCCCCCTGCAAACCACAGAGTGCAGAAAGCTGATGTGACAACTGCCTATCAGTAGGCTGCAGGCTTTCCAAGGAGCAGGTGACACAGGTGCACTATCTGACTGCAGCTTAAATTCTGCCCATAGCCATGCCTGCTTGGTTCAGTGCAGGCAGTCGATGGCCGTTAAGGCATTAAATACTCGCAAAGTACAGCTTATTTCAAGAGAAAATATTTTAACAGCACAGCTGACTATTGTGCATGCATTAAGAAAAAACAGGACACAGTGAACCAAATTTAGTTTAGCCACAGTAATAACTGTAATGGAGCAATGCTGACCCCGACTGCTGAATGGTAGCACCTGGCTTTCACTGCACAGGAGAGATTATGTTGGCTCTGTAGGTATTTCATATCCATACCATATATTTAGTACTCAGATGTTTGAGACCAAAACACAACATATTAGAGAGAAGTAAACACCCTTTAAGCCCAGCAGCGCAACCCGTGGTCTCATGGAAATGGTAACTGCAAGTGGAAAACAGCTCCCAATGTGCAGGGTCTCCACTATATTGCAGTGCGTTATTTTTCATGTGCCTGGTTCACGTGACCCTGACAGTATGTGAAAACGGTGGTTGACTGGTTGGTTTTGTTTTATTATAATGTAACATATGGGATGCTGCAATTCTGCAAGTTGCTTGTACTTGACTGACACTTCCCTGAGAGTCAAGAAATTGCTATGTATACTTGACTGAGATTAAAATGGGTGGAATGTGAACAGCTGTATCCTGCTTTCAAAGTGCAGGATTGGAACCCATCCATTAAATTGTTATTTTCAGGTATTATTAGCTCCTAAATCAGTTAATATAATTTCATTCCCATAATGAATGTACAGCATTGTGAGCCTAAATGCCATATTTTCTATTGATCTATCTCCACAACCTGTTTAGTGAAATAATTAAGAAGATTTACAAGGCTGACCTAATATCTTAGTGCTTTAGTAAATCATGTTGCCGTGTGGGAGGCTCAGCTAGTTTTAAACCCTCAGCCCTTGGCAGCACCAGGATCCTGAACTGGAGCTGCAGCGAGTGCTGTGCTGTGGCTGGAGGTGTGCTCTAGGCTGGCAGAAACACCTCCTCCAATACTCGGGGAGAAAAAGGGTTCAAACTGGTTTGTTTGTTGGCTGCCTCCATTTGAAGTAGAAAATTTTCATGGTGCTACCAAGCCAGAGCAGAATTTGAGCTTTAATTTTCAGGTAATGCATCTTCGCTTGCAACTTGAACATTCCTGTTTTCTGTCCCCAGAACTGACCCTATGTGTCTGTGGCCAGTAAAAACGGGGGCCAGCTGTGGACCATGGGATTTTTACATGAAGGACAATGTGTGAAGCGCTTATATCTATTTTGATACAAGTGCAAAATATTCCCAGGTTTGTTTCCAGCCCACCTTTTTTCACTGCGGTAACACTGTCAGGGTTCCCTTGGAGCAGGGGCAGGAGGACACTGCTGCAGTGCCTGGAAGACAAAGTAGAAGCCGGTCTCTTTAGCAAACATGGCAAGAGAAAACTGCATTTAAAGCATTATTATGAAAAGCTGGTAGCAACCCTCTTTCCCATAAAAACGTGCATTTTGACAGCTGCAGTCTGGAGCAAAAAAGGATTCAGCTGACTCCTGTGGGATCGGGGCAATGGCTGCAAAGCAAGGGCAGTGCAGGCAGGGCCAGCCCTCATGGGGATCGCTCCTCCAGCGGGGCCCTGCCCCGGCAGCTGCGCAGGGAGGACATGCTCTGGCAGGGCACGCGTGGGCAGAAGGTCACAAACCCCGTCCCCGTCTGTGACACAAGGAAAGAGCCCACAGCTCTGAAATCAGCCAGCATTTGAGGTACCATTTATAGTGTGTCTCTGCTTGGACCTCATGTGCCTGAGGAAGTCTCAAGCTTGCTTTCAGCATCTAGTACATTTATTTTAGTTCTATACTTTTGAATAACTACACAAAGAAAGTAAAAACATCCTATAGAAAATTAAAAATTTGAGGACGCTTGGTGGATGCACTTTGCAGCGGATGTCATTATCCTCTTTCCTGCCCCTAACCTGCCACTGTTTTTATTTTGCTTGAAATGGACCTGTAATTTCACAATGTGAATTCAACTGCAAAATAACTTTTGTTAAATAAACTTTATCCTTGCTTATGTCTGACTGCTCCAGGCTCTGAAAAGAAACACTTCTTGCTTATGACTCTTCCAAAATAGGTCTGCAATTCAAAAAGCAGAGCTGGTAAATGGGCTGTAATCATGCTAAAGGGCAAGGGAGTATTCCTCCTCAAAACCAGAATAAAATACTTGTGTGTTCCCTTCTGCAGCCTCAGTGCTAACAATTTTACAAATCAGAGGATTTTTTTCAGAAAGAAGCTTGCAGTACGTGTTTCAGAGTTGAAACACCCATCATCAAAACAACTTCAGTCACGCCCTGATTGCCACACTTGGAAGGTCAAGAGGGGCCTCATTTTCACAGGCACCGTGCACGGTGCAGAACCTCCCGCGCTGCCGGCAGCAGCGGACCCGCACAGCGGCTGTGCCAGAAGAATGCACCACGGCAAGCCCTGGGAGTTGAGGATTCACCACGGAAGGGGCACACAGCATGAGCAGCACGCCTGTCTGCCAGCACAGGTGGCTGCGCTCACGAAAGCCAAGGGGATGTTATAGCGGAGTTTGATGTCGGTGACAAAGTCTGACTGAAGCAGGACACAAGGGTCACAACCGATCTCAGCGAGGGGCTGGCACACAAACGCACACACCACCCGTGCACACTTAGTGGGGCCACTGCCCCCTCACTGCCTTCCACATCAGGCAGACACCTCCCCCACTGCGACTTCTGACTGGCTCCAGAATTCTTTTTCGTCCAGGAGGGGAGAAAAAAAACACCACCACAGACCAGAAGGAGCCGGGCAGCTCTGTCAGCAGTAACTGCCGAGGTGTTAGAGCTGACACGGGCCTGGACAGAAGCTGATCACCACCCCTGGAAGACCAGACAGCACATGATGTTCGGATTGCAAGCGCAGACTTATACAAGGCAGTCCTTCACCACACCTCCTCTGTGCGTCTACCAAAGCATCTCGCTCTCACAGCAGTCTCAAATAACAGCTATTTTTTCTGTGGGTGCAATTTGCCATTGCAGCAGTCCTAATTTCACACTAATGTAACTCTTTGAAAAATCCTTTTAAACTATGCTAACATAGAAGTGACTTGAGCTCAAGCTATTTGTTAACTAGGGCTCTGTAATTACTGATCCGTGGCAAAGGAAAGGATCTCCCGGCAGCTGTCTGCAAATATGGTTACACTCAGTTCTAAGTCTGTGATTAGAGGATCTGCCTAAATTAAAAATGTTCTCTCTCCTGGTTCTTACTCACAAGTCTGTTTTGAAGAAGTATAAAGTGCTTAGAAGTCTTTACCTCCTGAAAAAAAAACAAAATCATTGGCATGATGAAAGCCCCCCCTCCCCCCCCAGTTTTGTTCCACTGCAAAATGTATAAATTCATCTCATGCTAAAATTAACATGTATTGCTGAGGCAAATGAACACCAGACGAATCTCCCTGTATACCTATTAACTTCTAGCATTTCCTGAGAAAGAACTTCATTTAATTACCAGCCTGACAGGCTAGCTCTTTCCAGAACTGCAGACACATTTATTACTTTTATCTCCTTGGACACCTGCCTCTCTCTCTGTGGTTTATCAGATTTATACTGAAGACATGGACAAAGTATTTTCTGTGGCATGAGGTTGTGGGGTATTCTGTTGCCTTTTTTTTAAGAAAATGTTCTTACTAAAGCATTGAACTCAAATGTGGTTTTTTTTTTTTTTTTTTTGGTCTGTTCAATTGTCAAAGCAATACAGCAGCATTAACCCCCTCACTGCCCCACCACACACCTGTAGTTCAGAAGAATTCAGGCTGCCTGCAGGGAGATGAAAGCCTCACTGTTAGGTCCATGCTAGCAGCTGTCCACCCCGAGCACCTCTCACAAAGGGCTTGTCTGCAGTGGCAGACAAACCCATTGGCCCCTTTGATGCATTTTCTTACTGCCATGTACAAAAACTTCACATGGAAATACAGCGAGACTCCTGAGCATGCAGATTAGTGCGATCAGCTTCATCCCAGTGAGTGGGACCTGCCTGAATTCCCCCTGATGTTTTGGGCCACACATCACACTGCTACTGATGCCTTCGTAATTGGTCATACAAAGCTAACTCATTCCAAGGAACATCAAAGTAACACTGGTCTGCATGAGCTACCAGTATAGGCACAGGTACTGGTTACTACAAGTAATCGGCCGCTCCCCATAGCTACCATCCCCTCCTGTCACCCCATGACACTTGGACAGAGGAGCACGTGGTGTTTTGTCCTCAGGCAGCCCATCAGTGCACACCTAGCAGCCCCAGGTGCTGGCTGACGCAAACAGACATCCCAGGGCTCCCTGACCTGCACCATGCAGCCATGGCATGCGACCAGCCAGCTGTACAGAACAGAGAAAGTTCTTAAAAAGCTGCTTTTTGGGGCTGTAGTGTCTTTTGTTAATCTTGTTCAGCCCTGTTCCAACAAATACTTTTCACTTGCTTTTCCCTGGGCCTCACTACCTGAATTCCTGGAGACACAAGTAACATGGGCAGGACTCAGCGAATTGTGACAGACACATTCAAAGCAGCAGGGCCTGAAGATGCTCAGTGCCTTGGCATTTGACCCCTGCATTAGCATGGACCTGGAAATGCATCTCTTAGACAAGGACAGCACAAGCTGACTCATTTTATTAAAACGAATGGCTCATTCCTGACAGTTTAATTGTGTTACTTTGAAACTCTGGCAGGAACAGGGCCTTGCCAGCTAGCAATGCCTCCGAGAAATATGCCTCATTACAGAGCAAAGATGAGAAATTTGTCTCTAATTAATGAGCCATTCCAAATTTCTTGGGACTTCACCCCAGTTCCCAGTGCTGACTGGTGTGGCAGCAGCGGGTGCCAAGCTGAGTGGGAAGCGTGGCTGCAGCCACCCAGGGCAGGAGCCGACCTCGCCCCACAGCTTGGCTCCACAAGACCCCGCAGGAATATGGAACTGCCCTCACCTGGGGCTTCCTTACGGGACCTGGCCCACACCGTCAGTGCTAGGCAGCTTCTAGGACACGCAGCACAACACGTTTCAGCGAAACACAGTATGTTAACATAATCCCTGTGCAAAAAGCGCCTCTTCCTTCCTGACTCCTCCGTCCCAGCAAAACGTTCCTTGTCTCACCTCAGAGCACTGTGGCAGACCTACACACCCCGGATCTGAACGTCCACATTGAGGCGCTCGCAGCCCACGCCTCCGGCAGAGCTTGCACTGCCCCACGGCGCTCAGCACCACGCTTTGGGTGCTGCTTTTCTCCTGTGCTCTACAGACAGCAATGTGCAGAATGAAGTCACAGGTTTCCGGCCAAGACTTACCACTGGTAAACAGCAAAGCCAACAAAAACCAAACCGTAGCATAGTCTGCAGAATTTGACAACCATTTCCTAGAAAAAAAAGTCTAAACTTTTCTTTGATGAAAAAATCCAACATAACTGATTATTTTGAGTATAAAACCTTTTCATTTGTATTCTTTTTAAATTTTAATTATGTTAATTTAACACAGTTTGACCAAAACCAAACGAAATACAACATTAAGCAATTCAATCTGCTATAGTCTTAATGACTACTATTATTACTTTACAGTTTATTATTATTTAATGCACATTTTGTATCATACCCTATCACAATATAACCCAATATTGCTATGTTTCAAAACTATTAAACAAGATTTAAATGAGACTCAGAAACAGCAAAAATAATGACTCCAAGACAGAGTGTCACGGCCAGATCCACGGGTGCAGAATGCAGCTGCCAGTCAGTAAATGCAAGCTGTGCGGGAGGAGCCGCAGGGCCTGTCATGCTGAGGCGTGCCTGAACCAGAGGTCACCTCAGCAGGCAGGGAGACCAAGTATCAGCTGCAGAAACCTCAGCTTCCTGAATCCCCACTATCATTTTGGGGAGCAAGCGTTGCTTTTTAGCATTCTGCCAGGCAGGGCAATTACACTTCTGCAGGAGTTATCTCCAGCTATTCTAGGTTCACTCACATTTTTTTAATATTTTTAACAAAGATATAGCTTGCTATTTTGATATAAAAAGATACTCATGTTTAAAAAAAAAAAAAAAAAAAAAAACCACTTCCTTAACTCATTGTGAAATTGAATTCCCCCAAAGCCTCTTTCCATAGATATTTTTACTGTAATCTAAAAGAATTTGGTGTATGTGAGAACTCGAGTCCTGTATGCTGAAAGAAGCTGCAAACACGTAAATGTCTTCCAAAAGATGAAACAATCTTATTTATTTTAGAAACACAACAAGCCCGTGGCAGGCAGTACCCGAGGGGCCGCGGCAGGCCGGCATCCACCCGTGCCTTTCCCTGTGCCTGGCAGATCCTGGTCCTGGGCTGCCCTCTGGTGAGGCAGACGGCGTTACACGGCCATGGGCCCGTGCAGTCCATGTTAAGCCCAAAAAGCCGGCTTGTTTCTTGCCTTCATTTAAAATCCAGCTTCTAAATCTTTAACATTTTGAAAACTTTTTGGGATTACTGTTTGCCTTCCGATTTCTGACCCATTCAATTATATCTGTGTTATATTTCAGTGTCTTCAGACTTCTTCATGCACAGAAAAGCTCCCCTTTTTTGTTCCCTCTTCAGTGATACCTGGCAGTTTGAGAGGAAAAGGAGCTAGGATTTTAAGGAGATAACTAACCTTCAGACAGAATGAATAATTTATTATGGGGGGAACTTATCTCCTCCTAATCAATGAGCTAAAGACCAACTCTTAAATTAGAAAACTTACTGAAAAGCTCACTGAAAAGAAACATCGGTGGGACAGAGGCTACATAAAAGGTTACCCTCTTAAACCAAACACAGCTGTCTAAAACTGGTCAAGTAATCTGTAATGCAAGATTTGGGGCTTTCACACACAAGACCTACAGACTTTCCTCTAGCAAACCCACAGCACCATGAAATGAAAATCCAGGCCACCAACAAATGATCAGAAGGTTTTAAAAGGAAATTATTTCCACCAGTACAGCTGTCCCTAGGGACCAAATTCAACTGCAAATACAATTTGGCCAAGAGGAATAAACTATATTGATCTTGGGAGCTCAAATGCTTGCTGAGACAGTCTTTCTGGAGAATTACAGTATCTATTTCTTGCATCAGCTGCAATCAGCAGAAGTGTATCAGTGACTACAGCCCAGTCACCTTCTACACACATCGCTTTACTTGTGCTCATGTCCAGCTTCAGTTCATGATTACTCTTAACAAAACACTTTGATCTTCTGTTCTTATGCCATACACGCATCTCTAATTACTGTCATTGGATACTCTGCACCTCACTTTCAGCTTTCTGTGCCTGTCAGTACAAGGCACTTCCCACCAGTGCTCCCACACTCACCCTGACCTCCCCAGACGCTGCTGGTACCTGCCTTGGCCTGCACGTTTTCTCCCATCGCACCCTGTGATTCAGCAACACCGACAGCTAAAGCAATATAGCCCCCTACTGTACACACACAGAGCGGTTCAGTGTTGGGTTTGTACAACTATATAGGCAGATTTAGAGATCAATAAATACAGCCATACATAGATTTAATGAAATAAAAAATGTCAGTGCTGGCACCTGTAACGTGGAATAAATAATAAATATTAGGGCGTTATATCACCATAAACCTACATCATGCTTCCAAGCTTATTTACCTGAAAAAGTAAAAAGGTTCACAAGTCTAAGACACCAAGAGAGGTGGAGCAAGTGATACTGCACGCTCAGAAGCATGCATTACAATTATTTTGTCTGCAATTTTGTTTGCATATTTCCACTTTGATTGTACTTTTTATTCATATTTTACCCATCTTCCCTCATTTCTCTGAGCCTTCTTTCTTTCTGATCTACAAAATCTGTTTGCATATTCCAGTTTCTCAGTTTCCCCTCTTGTTCTTTTCGTGCTTATCTGATGGAGCCCCAGCATATGGCTTGGATGGAGCCCTTTTCCTGGGACAAACACCAACGCGCCAGTCCTGCTCCCTCAGACCTTGTCTCTGAAGATAAATTGGGAAATGAAGATGTAGAGGTGTTAGAAGAGACTGGCTTCCCCAGGCACCAGTTTAGCCTGGATCATTGGATTTACAACACCGGCATCGCCAACACTGATTTGACTATTAATCCCTTAAGTGCCTTAGGAATTGCAGCATAAATCCAGTCAAGGAGCACTCATATGGCCCTGAAGACCCATAGCGCTCATCCCGGTACTCCATTCACGAAAACTGATCTTTTCTTACATAGCAATGACAACTCAAGGAGCCCCAGTTTTGTAAAACGGAGAGACCCGCTTGCTGTGGCCATGTCCTCAACTGCCAGGAGGTCTCTGACGCACACCCAGCAGTGCTCACGCTTAATACTCTGAAGAGACCGGCTCTTTCTTCTTTACAAACACACACACTGATCTGCAATTTTGCTCCCTGCTATCACTTCAGTGCCTTTGTGCTCCACAGCAGCACTCAACAAAACCATCCCACTTCCTCTGCTCCGTCTCGGTAATTTGCTCTGTAACTCTCCTTTGCCAGCAGCGCTTCATTAAGTGCTCGGCCAATACGCACCCCGTGACAGGAATACAAACACCTTATTTACGTGGAGAATCACCACCTCTGAGCAGAGGGCAGCACGAGCGGGGATTTTGGCTGGCACAGAGGAGGAACTGGCTGCACCGGTTCTCAAGTACCTCTGCGCCGCACAGAGCGCAAGACTTGTGCTCCCCCAAGAGGAGCGAGCCCGCGACAGGATCACAACTGGCAAACCTCGCCAAGGCGCAGGAGGCGCCTGCAATTTTTTAATTACACTCCGCTAATGAGGCAGCGGCACCCGCCCGCCGCCGCCCCGCCGCGCTCCCCGCCTGCAGCGCCCCCTG
>VXAV01004742.1:44268-60860 GCA_013399715.1 Alectura lathami
CGAGGCGGCGGAGGAGCTGCGCCTGCAGGTACCGCCCCGAGGCCGCGCGGCGGCGGCGGGAGCGGGCGGCGGCGGGGGGGACTGCCGGTCACAGGTTTCTGATTCAGTTAAAATTAATATCTTAAAGTATCTTTCGAAATATATTTAGCCTCAAAGCTCCGAGGAGGCCAGAGCTTTTGTAAGTGCCTTCCTGAAGCGCAGCATGCCGAGGAAGAAAGACGAAGCTATCCAGGCCGTGCTGACGCAGAAAGCTGTGGTGCTGGAGCACCGCTCCAAGAGGAGGAGGAAGCAGAAGAGGAAGAAAACAAAGAGCTTCACCGCCAGGCAGAGGCGAGAAATGCGTCTCTTTGAAATCGAACCCGAACAGCAGAGGTATGAGTTTAAATGATTACCATGTAGTACAAATGAGAAGATTAAAGAATAATGGGAGGAGCAGCAGCAGGTAGGGGTGGATACCAGCTTCAGTGCATGCGCTGTCTGTTACCCTGTGGCAGTTCACCACAACAATTACTTTGGCTGCCTATTTGGTATACTCGTTAGTTACTGATTCTCTTTCCTTTTGTGGACCTCAATATAACAAGAAATCAAGACCAAATACAGTCACCTCTGATTTCAGGTTTAAAACTTTGACTGTGAACAATCCACATTTTGCATCAGGTTCCTCAACCCACTGCATGTTGAATAAAGCCCTTGCTGCTTCTAAAATGAAATAAGGGGGGAGGTAGAGGAGAAAAGATCTCTTAACACATCACCATTTGGGGTTGATAGGAGCATATTCTTTTCTGTAAAAATAAACCTGCTGCTTGGAGTGGCTTACCCCACATCCAAGTTATTAGAGATCATAGAATTTGTAATTGCTAGCCTCAACTCTATAGATTATTTTAATAAGCAACATTTTTTGATAATCAAGTTCTTGTAGAATAATAATTGCCTTTTAACTGCAGATATGACATCTTTCTACCACTACATGAACTCTGGAAGCAATACATCAGAGAACTATGTTATGGCCTCAAACCAGATGCGTAAGTTGAGACCTTAAAATGAGCATGCTTTTGATCAGTAGGTATTTTCAAGTTTACCAAGTTACTACTTAAACCAGAGTTATTGAAGAAGGATACATCGTATTTTGATAAGCTTCCACCATCATTTCAGTAGTCAGTCACACTTTGTAAACACACTTTTCTATATGTTTTTTCTCCTCTGATCCCACCCTCTTCAAGGCAACCACAGATGGTTCAAGGCAAACTGCTAAAAGCTGATCTCCACGGAGCTATCGTTACAGGTATTCCATTTGTTTTGTTCTACAAAATCATCTGAAGTTCAGTGCACATTCCTGCATTTCAGGTGCTTATTACATTCCTTTCAATACCAACTCTAGAATCACGTAATTGTGATTGCATTGATGGATTCTTTTTCCATTTCCTAATGCTTTATTTTTCTACTGCTCTCGAAAATCTTAGTTGCAAAGACTAACTGCAAGTTCTACCAGTTACTACTATAATTGCATTATTTCAGAATATTACAGTGAACTCCTAAATTCATGAGGTACCTGTAGAACAGTAAACAAACTGCTTGCATCTGACTTTTTCTAATACATACTCTTGTTATTTCAGTCACAAAATCAAAGTGCCCCTCTTATGTTGGGATAACAGGGATCATTCTACAGGAATTTAAACATGTCTTCAAAATTATCACTAAAGAGGACAAATTAAAAGGTATGCAAGATTTTTTTTTCAGGGCTTGTTATAATTTGAATAACCAAAAAATTTACAAAACATTTTTACACCTCTGAGAAAATGTGCTAGTACACTGTTCTAAACCAGTGCTTTTTTAGTTCTTTGCATGGTAGCAGAAGTCAATGTCTTTACTAGCCATGTAAAAGCCCAATATTGAACAAAAAAAAAAATCTTAGAAGCAAGTAAAAAAACACTTCCAGTGGTTTCCAGCATGATTATGCACATGGCCTGTTCATCTGATTCACTTTAGCTTGTTCTCTGCAACACTTAACTGCATGCTTGTGAAAGAGAACTTCTAGTAATTCTCATTATGATGTACAGGTTTGCTTATATTTCTCATACCAAAGTGTAAGAACTTGAACTGTGGCAAACACGAAGCATGCATGTGAATAGCATCCCCTGGTACACCAATATCCATTCAGAACAAGCACTTCAGTTAGTCCATGTTTTAATTTCTGTCCTTCTGGATTTTCACAGTTGTTCCCAAACTTAACAACGTATTTAGCTTGGAGATTGACGGATTCGTTTCCTACATCTATGGAAGCAAGTTCCAGCTTAGAGCAAGTGAGCGATCTGCAAAGAAGTTCAAGTTGAGGGGAACTATTGACCTATGATATCATAGCAAATCAAGTACATTTACTTGAAATGTCTGCTGTTTTCCTGCAGTTTTAAAAAACAGGTTTTCTGCCAGACTGAAAATGGAATTACTTGAAGTTTTGTAAAGCATTTCTTCACACTGAAGAATGACTGGCTTTCTCTTGCCCTCAAAGCAGCCTGTCAGACTGTTAGAATTCCAGTTGCACCTTTTGTTACTTGGATGTAACATTCTGCCTTTTATTAAAACTCTAGTATTGATTTCCTGGCTTCTGTTTCAATTTATTGATCATGCATCTGTACAGTAAAATTGTATCTTTTGTGACAAATGTTATTGTTGCCTCCTGTGTGAGCTGGGCTCTGCCCTTTTTAGCTGCTTAAGGAGACTGCAGCTGATGAGAACTGCTGTCCTGTAATCACTGCCTGGTGCAAGTACTGGCAGGTCAGTTGGTTCAACAGATGTGTTTCACCTTGGATATCTTCTTCCCAGTGGCCAATATTGTTGCAGATAGTATGAGTGAAACCTCTAAGCATACAGACTGGCTGTAGCAATGTCTGGCTTCCATAATAGAACTTCAGCTTGCACATGGCCAGAACCAAGCACTGAACACTTTGAGTAGCTCAACTACATACATGCAATTCTAAAAGACCTTTTAATGTGAACATGAGAGAAAAATGTCTTCCACATGTACTGAGTCAGCAATAAAGGTGCTCTGAAACGTATATTTTCCTGACAGCACAACACAAAATTAACTTTATGAGGATCAAGACTGCTTTCTGCATTGTTGTGCTTTCCACAGCTGAACACTAGGGGATGCTTCAGTACCTAACTTGCAAGCACTGATGAATACCAAGGTCAGTAAGTTTCTCCTGTTAGTCTGGAACTATGTGCTATTTCAGAGTTATTTTCTAAATGGAAGTTGTTAGTGTAAGGTGTAAAATGCAAATGTGTAAAAAGCAAAGTGGAGGTGGAACCTTCTACTGAAGGCATGCATCTAAACAAGGGAAATCTGTTATGCCACAGGTCCTTACAGCTGTGCAGTGCCTCACAGAAGTTCAATATCTTTTGAGCTTGTGGTTATTCATAATCACTACAAAAAAATCTGGATGCTGTTCATGAGTCCTTCAAAATTAACAGGTGTATAGCTTTGGTGTAACAACTCCAATGCTCAGCTATCTCCCTTTTCTTTGAAATCCTTGTTTTCCTGTGAGAATCCAGAAGGAAATATAAACAAAGTGGCAGAAAGCTTAAATCATAGAAACTTTCCCTGCAGGACAATGACCTAGTTTTAATGTTGTGTATAGCTGTCAGTGTAACATCTAATTAAGACATCTGTTAAATGCCTATAATATTAAATTAATATGGGGAAGCTAATGAAACTTTATTGGCATAGTGCTGTTAATTAACATTACAGACCTTTAATGGATGTTTAAATAGACATCATTAATGCCATACAAATTGGAATTAGGCACAACCATGTTTCATATTCTGCCATACAAGCACAAGTTTTCCATAGCTATTGCCATTCCCATTTTTTACACTACTTCAGTGACCAGAAGACAGATGCTGCTTAACAGCCCCTTTCAATAAATAACAGCAAGGAATTCATTATTTACAGTGAAGAGTGCTGAAGAGATGCTCAAAGGTCTCCTCAAGGTAATCAGATTCTAGCAGCACATAAAGACAGATGACAAATGAAGACTAACAAGAGATCTGAGCAGCCAAAGCATTCAAGACACCTTTACTGCAGTTGGTAAATCACCTGAAGAGGCCTTTTTGTAGTAACTCACTGAGGTGTTCCAAACAGCTCCTGTAAATCATGTCAGCTAAATCACCAGTATCATTGTCTACCCACATGCTGCTCGCACCACACTCCTGTCCCATCTGCCTTCTTGGTGTTCATCTCTCACTAGATCACATGGGACTCCCCAGTTGCTTGTGAAGGACCCTTCTAGAAACTGTGCAATGTGAAAATGACTGCTCACCATGCTTCCCTGCTGGTTCCCAACCATCCCCCCCTCTTCTTCAACTGAGGCAGCAAATACTTACTGGATTTGATATTAGCAAAGTGGAGAACTAATCACAGCTGTCCCTAGTATACTTCTTTGTTCTTACGCTGAATTCAGAATTGCATGCAGTAGGAACACTTTTTCTTGTTTTTATACTTAAGCTCTAAAGAAAAGGCTAAACAAGAAATAATGAACATCAATGCACCTTTGTGCTTTCCTGTTACCACATGTATAATACATATACACAAAGATGCGTGTTCATACAGTTCTTTCAGTTCAGATTACATCACTGATTATGGTACAAGACAAGGTGAAACTATCCAGTTACTGAATTTTGAACATTAAAGGGAAAAAACGAACACACCTCAAGTAAGAAACACAACCCAAGTTTGAAACAATCACTGCAGGAAATGCCTGAAGTTAAAGCCAAGTCACAGCTGAGGAAACACAGAATTCACTATTTGAGGTGGTTTTATACTTCCTTTCAAGGATAGCTTACACAGCAACATGAGGGAAACTTTGCACATCACAGAGAAGTCCTGGCAAGAGCAGCCAGTATTTTTAACTAGAATAATGCCCCTCTTTAACTTAAAGAGCAGCTGTGGCATTGGGCACGACCCACTGTGCCATAGTAGCCACTCACCTGAGATTTTCCTGTTTTAAGGAAACAGAAGCAGTATCTTCTCAAAATCAATGAGGGGCACTGCTTTTATCTAAACAGGCCAATTCCTCAGCCCATTCCCAGAGCCATTACACACAGCTACACCCCATCTACAAATCCCAAAATACAGCAACAGGTTTTCTAATGAACAAAAAATTCTTGTCACCTTATTGATCCTACTGCAGTCTCTCACACCTCCACCCTGAAGTCTGCTGGATGGCTATTCCCTAGTTCCTGCTACTTGTACCCTCCCTCAGCACACATTAAAATTTCTGTGATTAATCTCTTACTGCTTCTGCAGTGATCTTACCTTAGGCAATGCAAGCACAAGGCTTCAGCAACCCAGAGCTCCTTTTTGCTATGAATGCTCCCTCAGAAGCAAGGTTTCAGCAGTAAGAGCAGACAATGAGGTCCCTGATAGCCAGAAACAGCAATATCAGGCCAGCCTCCTACACCACCACAGCTGAGGCAAATGCCCAGCAATTGCCCTACTTGGCAACAAGGTCTCTTGATATGGCAAACACCTGAGTACTCTAAAAGGCTAACCTCCACCAGCTGTTCCTCCCAAACCAGCTGTATTGCCTTCTTGCACCCAAGGTCAGCAAGTAGCACCTAACAGCATTGTTATTTTGGCGAGGGGGGGAGAGAAAAATAGGATTGTGCACTTCCTGTAAATGATAAAATAATCCTATAAATCTGATTTTTTTTTCCTGTGAAATTGTCTTCAACACTCTGCCATGCATATTCTTCCTCTGAAGGATTATTTCAGAATTATGGACTCAAAAATATTCAGCTGAATAGTTCTTGGGTGGCTGAGGGGCTCGCTGAAGAATTTAAATTATGTAATAGCTATTGAACACCCCATTATATGGCTGCCTAATTAATGTAAATGATAGTTATGTCTCACTCACAGAGGATTATTTTACACGAAGGAAAATCTACTTGCTGCCACAGTAGCCATTTCAGTAGTTTTTATAGGAGCAATTGCATTATGACTTCATTGAGTAAAAGGTAAGTAGCTATCCTAAATAATGAAGATGGAAGGTTTAATAGTCCCAGTAAAGAATCCTGCAGGTTTTTTATTTCAAAAATTAGGGTTTGATTGCAAGCGTATGATAATGAGAGGAAAAAGAGCACTGGCACGTGGAATCCTTCTGCAGCCCAGGCTCCTTGGGAACTTCTATTTCTTCTGCATAGAAACATCGAAGGACAGGGAGAGGAAAAAAAGAAAATAAGCTCCTCTTCACTTTTATGACACCATGCCCCTTCCTGCTGCAACATTTCAGAGGACAAAGGATATGCTAGGTTGTGCCCGTTACATTAAAGGCTGACACTGCTGGAACAGCTGTGTAGGGCTGATCACATACCCACAAATGCCCTCAGTGTGAAGTGCCCAGCTTAGACCCATTGGAGTAATGTTATGCAGACATGAGCCAGCCTTGTAAACTTGTCTCAGAATTGTAGTCTGTTACAGCATCTCCTTTTTTGTAAGGCAACAGTCAAAGGACACAACATTTCTGTTACGAGACTCTATTTCCAATGTTGTATGTCAGAGATTAGAACAGCTATAAAAATTCAAATGAGTTTCATAACTTGGTGTGAGCATTCTTGCTTAGGAACTAGTATTTTTTAAGAAAGTCATTGCAGGAAAAGGTGAAACTTTACTTGTTCCACTGGTTATTTTAGGTGCTGCATAACTCTCAACCCAGATTCTTATGTGCGACCCATCGCAGCACCCAAGTAACTTCTTTTCACAGCTGCATTTTCAGAATAGCAGTTCCGAGCTAGGACAATTCATTTGACATTTGTTTCTCCAAACAGCAAACTTCCACAAAGGATTTTACAAGAACTTCTGTTCCAAGGCAGCCACTTTTTTCAGCCATAAAGTACCACATGCGTTTTAGCAAGTAAAAAGTGGCAACATTAACCTGAATTATGGTAACAACGACTACAAAACAAGCTGGCTGGGGATTTGCAAACACAATCTCCAGATGTCTTCAAAAGATCTGATTTATCAAATATACTCCAGGCAGGATTTGTTGTCATTTTGTACTTTCTAATAAAAGAGGTTTGTAGTATTTATCTACTGCTAGTTTCAGCAAAAGTTGCTACTCTTACAGCATCGTTCAGAAAGGTGAGTAGATCCCTTTGGAAAATCCCCAGCATATCGAAAGAGCCAAGGACCCCAGGGCTCAAAGCTTGGAGCCATCAATGAAATGAAACCGTATGAAGCTGAAGTTAAACACAGGATGGGGAGGAAGGGTTGCAGGAGTTGGAGGCAGCCTCAGGAAGAAACTTCAGGTAGCACCAAGGGGAAGTGCAGTGTGCTCTGGCTGCAGGGACAGGTTAGAAATGCTACATGCAAGCCATGGAGGAAGCAATCTTCTTGTCGTATCTGCACAGCCTCTTTTATGTAAAAGGCTGCCCTCTGTGTGGGACTTGGTACTGCTTAGAAGTATCATGCTAAACAGTAAAGACAAGTGCTACCTCTGGTTGCCAGCCTCTCTGCTGAGGCCATGAGGAGAAACCCTGCCTAGTCCCTTCCTGGTGATGGTTCTTGTGGTATCATTCCCTGCCACACAGGAGCTGGACGGACAAGAACGTGCTCTTTGCAAGCAGGCCTTCCAGCAGCCCTCTCCACACACAAGTGCTGCATGCAGACAGCTTGCCACTCGTGCCAGTTGAGGAGTGGCACAAGCAAGGGCAGACGAAGAGGGGACATTACATTTATACTCCCTCACCTTTGCTCTCACGTTTCCACCAACAGCAGTTTGGATTGAAATCTAATGCTTCACACAAAGACTATGGGGTCCCATATGTCCTAGGATCAATCTCAAAAAAAAAAAAAAAAAAAAAAAAAAAAAAAAAAANAAAAAAGACATACATACATTCATGGCAGTAAAATAAGTAAAATGAAAGACCTGTATGTTTTTATTTTGCACTTGCAGTGCAATACCTCCTATTTGCAGCGACTTGTGTATGACAGCTTTAGGACAGCACCATCAAGGTAATTTCCTTTGTTTCTGGTTTAAAAAAAAAAAAAAAAAAGTTGGGGCAGTTCTTTAGGATCACTTAGCCAACCTGAGGCTTACCACAGAAACATCTTGTGGCCTCGTGCAATGAGTTACTTCCACGTTTAACAGAATGGGAGTTACCAAGGTGAACAGAAGGCGTAACCAAGCTCAATGAAGCACGTACAACATGCCCTGCAGCAGCATCCCCTGTTCGGTGAAGAGATCAAACAGGTTCATTTTCTTGTGACTCCTGGCAGGTTATCTCAAAGAACTGCTTGCTCCTTTCTCCTCCCACCCAGATGGCATTTTCAGGACGACCTACCATGAATTTTAGCTACATTGGCAAAGATGTGTATGCGGAGCGGGAAACAAAGTGGAACATCATCCGGCTACAGGCAGGAGGCAGTAGGATGACCTGCACAGCATCAAGCACTGCTGGCACAGTCCCCGCTCTGACCAAACACTGTCTTCATGTTTCGTGCTCTGAAGACACACCACTTTTGGGCTACATGCTCATGAGAATGTTTCAAAAGACAGTTTTCTTCCCAGGTTGCAGAATGGTTTGCAGCTGCAGGAAAACTGAATTAACAGCGTGTGGCTTGGTTCTGAGGCAAAGGTATTCACTTTGTTAGTATTACTGTTTTTGTTGTTTTTTTTTTTTTTTCCATTGTTGTTGCAGCTATCATAAAAACAGAAGTCTCATCTCTTTCTATGCCCAGAACAACATATTTTGCTTTGTTACCAGCAGATGGAGGCAGATGCTCACAGTTTTAAAGGGATTGTTTTTCCTCTGTTCTGACAGAAAACCACTCTAGAAACTGCTCCTTTACCTTACATGAACTTCCTTTTATACTGTGCATATGTATACAGCTAATCTGGTGAATGCCTTACTCTGTCAGCTGCCTTTCTCTGATGTTTCCATAACAACTGATTTTTACTTACTGCAAATATGTTTTTTAAATTGCTTTCAGTGCCAAAATGAAACCAGAACCAAACTAAGCCAGGCACTTTCAGCTGCTAAAATACCATACCTTTCATTTCCCTCACAAGTGGATGCATTCTTAAAAGAAGTCATACACGTTCCAGAACCATCAATGCCAGATTCTTAACTCTTCATCTTCCTGAAGGCCAAATAAATGTAGATATTTAGTGTGTCCTAAAGCTTAAAAATACATACTCAGATGAGAGAACAGGCGAGGCCCGTACTCTGCAAACCCTTCAGCATTGCTGCAGTCCCTCACAGTGAGGCATGCAGTTGAGCAACGTGCCTTTGCTCACCCCACCAGTATGCTGCTGCCCAGCAAGACCAGGTGCCACAAAGGTTGGACACAGGTGGTTTTTCTTGCTGTTCTGCAAGCCAATAACCCCCCTGTCCTGCTTCAAAACCTACTTGCACAAAAAGCAGTGGGAGATGCTCCTCCATGATTTGCTTCCTCTGCCTGTAATATATGGACAACACTTGAAATCCTTAGGGAACATGACACCTGGGAATCACATCATGGCTATGAAAGCACTCTGTAAATGTGAAAGAAAGCTGTGGGCTGGGACCTTGAGGCAGCATAACCCCTCAGAATGCACAAAAAAGGACTGTCCTACTCTTCTATCTCACCATCTGGGTCTCTCGCAGAGCACCCCCAGCTATAGCAGGGGTCCAGTAAAGCTGTGGGAGGTCGAGACATGTCAGCCATGCATCTGGTGCAGGCAGAGCTATGCTGCAAAACCCAGCATAAGTTTACAAAACCCACAAAGGACATCCAGGCAGCATCTGTAAAGTATGCTAGACATATTACAAACATGTCACCTGCACTGCTCCTGCTCCCTCTGCCCAGAGAGAAATGGCAACCCTAAAAGAAAACGCAGGAATCCTACTGAAGGTCCACATTGAAGCAGGAGAGCAAGCCGAGGAAATCTTTGGGAGGAAGCAGACAGGCCATGCTGCTGACAGACCGCTGTGTTTGTGAGATGGACGGGAAGTCAAACTGCTTTGTAAGGAGACCAAACATATCACTTAATAAAAACAAGGCATCCTACAATGAACCTCTTTCCCATATTTATTCCTCTCTAAACGCAGCGGTGCACAGATTATAGGAAATGATTTTACATTTAACTTCAACCCCAAGTGGTAAAGAAACGGATTGTATCTCACAATGTAAATTTGCATCTACCATCATTTAATGGATGTTTTATACATGCTATGTACTACTGTGTTTTTACGGAAAGGCAAAAAAATTACTTGGGAATTTGTTTTTAATTAAGCAATAAGGCTCAATGGGGTACTGCTATCATGCAATAAAACCACTCCTGGGGTGTTGTGAGGCATTTGGTCCAGATGAGTGCTTCAAATCACCCCCAGATTGTGATTAGATGATTACTCCCTGGAGTTAATATTAGATGGTTCTCTCTTGAGTTGTCTTATTGCTATTATAAAAAGTCTTCAACATGAGGAAACTAAGTAGCTTTTGTGCTTGAAGAAGATGAAGTCCGCGGTTCCGACTGTTGAGTGGTGTCTGAGCCGTGCGGGTCCCATAGATCAATCCACCTACTTAGCATGCGTGAAAGATCATCTCAGCGCATTTCTTTGACCCAAACAGTTTTACGATTAAGTGGCTTTCTTTTTTGTAGGAGATGGAAGGATATGAAAAGACAAACAACTCCAAAATTAAGCAATCCCAAGACAAGGCGCTAAAGAATTTGATTCTGAGATATGTATTACTGGCTTTATCTTCTTGCAGGGAATAATGAATCCTAATCGCTATTATGCTAATTGTATTAATGAAGGCTAATGCATGCAGTAGTGGTAGGAGATTCTCCCAAGTTGGGTGCAGGAGGAGGTACACAGCCTGAGGCAGTAGTTGAGGCTCACAAGCTAATGAATTCAAACGGCCCAAATGGTACAGAGCCAAATTGCACTGCCTTCCCCTGCCTCCCAACTGCTCTTCAGGGCTGAGGTTAAAGTATTTCATCCTGGAAAAAAAAGAACCAACACCCCCAAAAAACAAAAACAAAGCCTTCTGCATATCTCAGTATACCAGAAAAACTGCAATCTTAGGAAACATTAACTCTTGAAGGCACATACCACTCCCAAAAAGGCAGGATGGCAGCACAGGCACATGGACAACTTTTGTACAGCTCAAGCTGATGTACAGAGCAAGACCCTCAACTTCTTCATTCAGATGTCTCTAAACAGCTTCCTACACACCTCCTATTGCACAAAATCCCTCTGGTTTCTCAAGCAGGCAACAATCTTTATACTTATGATGTGATCCTTCACACACATCCTCTGCATTCTGGCCTATGTCACATCTCATACCCTGCATGGCCCAGTCAGTGAAATGCTACCTAGAAGTGTGTAAACCTCATCAGAAATCCCTGTGGTTACTCCTTCAGCTCAGTTTGAAGCTCCTTTCAGCTCCATTTGAAGATCCAACATGCCAACAGATGAGCATCCCAGCCAAACTGGTCTGCTCTTTCCATTACGTTAGCAGAACACCTTGAAAAACACACTGCATTGCTGTTTTCTCTGATATTTGAAGAACACAAAAGAAAACAATCTCCATCCTTTTCCTTACTTTTTTTCCTTCCCCTTTCACAGAACACTTGGCAACACACACTCGATGCACGGAACTTCCCCAGATGCCCCGGCAATCACAGCAGCTACCCTCCTGCACAGCAGGCATTGATGGGGGGCATGGCGCAGGTCCCTTACAAAGCGATGACTTTTCCTTTCTGAGCAATGCGCATACTCAGACTGGGCAGCAGTTCCAAAGGAAAGAGGCCAGAGCATGTTCTTCACATAAACAGAAGCTACAGCCATGGGCAAAGAGGGGTTTCTGAATGAAAATCTTTCATGCGTCTTTGACTAAGCAGTCAATCATAGGTGAACACATTTGCATCTTTTTAAATTAACTGATGGTTATCATACTCTTGTCCCCTCTGCTTTATCCCTATTTTAATATTTGAAATGCTCCATCTACCCAAGTTTAGTGATTGAAATACCTAATTGTTCACCATGATTTATCTTGTGCAATAAAAGCACACACTAAATATGAGATTACTGTTTAAACAGAACAGCAATAGTAGGAGAAGGGTTCCACTGAAGAACATGCACGGAATGACAACACTTGGGAAGGACGGTTGAGCTCAAAAGATGCAGTACTCCCGCAGAGTGTGCTGCAAAATGCTAGTTTAGATATCTCCCTTTTCTACGGTAATTTTGAAACTTTCTCCTCCAACATCACATCTCTCTCTGCCCTGAATATCTCTGAATAGCTGCACCTTCTCACGGTTCTGGCATTTCACACTTTCACTTCACCTCTTTTCCACCCCGCCCCCCCTTTCATATTTCATCTAGAACCTGCTCCCATCACCGGGTGAACACCACTCAGAAACAGAAACCTGACAGCATGCCCAGCCTACTGCTAGCTCTTCACTGGTACTCACCCCCGCAGCTCCACTGAACAGAGCAAACTTCTGAGCTTTCTCTGCTGCACATCCCCACACTGGGCAGCTCTTCAGTGAAACCTGGCAGACATTCTGTTCAGAGTGAAAGAAAGCACAGTTAGCAGCACAACCCCCCCAAAAAAGCTGAGCCTAAGTAACCTGGATAAAGAAACTTTTCCACTGAAACAAGACAACTTTCTTCCTTGCTTGTCACGCTCACTGCTGAGCTATGAGGTGCCCTTGCTGCTCTCAGCCCAACAGCCCACGTGGGAGAAGCCATGGGGTGGACGTGGGGCGTGCAGGGAGAGGGAGACAGCAGGGTCTGCGCCCACAGTCCTGGTGACAGCAGCTCCTCGGTGACCACTTTATGGTCCCAGTGAGACCAGCAACCCTCCTGACATCCGCCTCGCTGCTGCCTGCTCTCCACCTGACCCTGCAGGAGTAAGTCAGTGCATCTGGTCTGCTCATGGCTTTAAATTTCAAGTATTATCATGTCTCATGCGTTTAGCATACTGTACCACGCAGAATGGCACACGCTGATGACACCATATAGAGATCTCAGTAATAAAATACCCTCAGCCTTTTACAGTCAAGAAGGGGGCTATAAATGGAAATGCATATTACATGCTGATCCAAAACTCCACTGAAATTAGAACTCTCACCAAGCTTTGGATCAGACCTTCCAACCACTTCTGTGATTACAATTACAGACCACTGTGAAGAGAACAAGCCATTAAAATCAAAATTGGCTTAGCAGGGAAATCCTTAGCATTCTTCTTTCCCACTATCTATTTTGCCACTATTTATCACTGAAAATTAACAAGGGGCAAGGAAAATGCCTCACGCCTTCACAGCACTGAGACGCACAGACAGCTGCCAAAGCTTAACACAAACACTAGCGCACATCCTGAAGATAACGGGTTTGAAACACTTCTCATCATGCTGACAACACAGATGTCTTTTTTTTTTTTTTTTTTTTTTTTTTTTTAATCATCGGTGACAACACACTCCCTTCTTTTTCCTACAATCCATCCATGAGCAATGAATTATTATGTATTTACACACAGCATTTAAATGCAGCCTGTGCCATTTACCTCCAGTAATGGGTCAGTTCCAGTTGTTCAACACTCCAGCTCTACCTAAAGGCTACGTACAGCACCACGTGATCAGAAAAACACGGCTGAAGTCTGAGTAGTGAAGGACAAGACACAGCAAATGCATAAGTCTTTATGATGCAAACCTGCAAGTTTAGCATCTGCAGAAGAGAGTGGCTTTGTGCTCCTTGCACACAACAGCTTTTGGAATGGCCACAGAGATGCCTGCGCTGGGCCCTGACGGGTGGTGAGGCACATGGGGCCATGACTCAGGGGCTGCTGGTGCTGCTCCTCAGCCTGCTGTGATTCACACTGAGCACAGCCTGCTGCTGCTGAAAACTACAGTAAACAAACCACTAGTCCTGTTTCAGCGATCAGGCTGCATACCACCATATGCGACCTTTTTCACCATCTGCAAGGAGGGCACAAACCTCACGTGGTTATTAGAATTTATGCTGCACTTCAGGATCCTTGGAATGAAGTGCTGCACTCGTGCACTACACAGTAACTGTTGTAAAAACAAAAGCACAACTCTTGTATATTGCATCCTAACAGGAAGGGAAGAGGCACAAGCAAGTCTCAACGCTGCTCTCAGGAATATTTTCATCACTGACCATCACTTTGCAGCCAGGCTCCTGGGAACAAATCAAAAAGTGGCAACTTCCTGCCCTTGGGCAGTGAGAAGCCACAAGGTCCCTCTGAATCTGGTTTGTCTGGCAGTGCTTTCCATGCATTTGAAGTAGTAATACTCTGGAAACTACCATTTCTCAGTTCAGATCCGTACTAAGCGTGGCTCTGTGATTTTCACAAGGGCAGACAGAAGCATCTCATTTCTAACACACACAAATGACGCTGGTAGTGCTCTGAGACACAAACCAACCACAGCAATTCCCAGATCTCTACAACAGGCTGATTAGCTGAATCCCCGGGGAGACAGATCAGATGAATATTCATCCCTCCACACACATCATGCTCTCAGAGCACAGCACAGAGGTTACTCATTTGTATAAGCTACCTGTATGATTAACACACATTGACTTACTCATGAAGTAACAGGAGTATTCCAAGCTCCGTTCAATAAAATTTTGCTATCACACTGTCTCTCCATAGGTACAAAGACCTTATCCAATGATGAAATGCCACATGTAGGGAATTAGTTAAAACTCCTGTCCTATGAGTGTGGTAGGTTCCTAACATCCCCAATCAAATCTCAACACTGAGTTTATTCAAAATAATTTTATAAAACGTCTCATTCTTTTAAACGTGCACTAAACATAAACTTACCTCAGAATTTAACAGATGTTTTTGTTAGTATTATAACCTAATCTTTTCCTGCAGGCTGTTGTAGTAACTTTGCCACTAGAAGATAATAAAGTCATTTTCTCCCCTGCAGAGCTTACCTTTGGCTGACTCAGCTGAGCAGCTGCAGTTTCCTTTACTTGCTTTGAAATTAGTGCATCCCAGTTGGGCAAGATATTTGTGCTACTTAGAAACAAGTAGTTTTAGAGAAAATGCCAGAGGCAATAGATCAGATACTGCAACTGGAGCAAGGTAAGGAGACTTTAAAAGCTAGTAATTTGGGCTGCAGCTTTTTCAAGTGGTCTCACGAACACCTCACTTTCACAGCCAGGAAAAAAGAACTCCTGAGCCTGACTGACTATCAAATGGCCTTTAAGACTGATGGTTACAACAGGGTAATATTTCGAGGCATTCAAACCAGGATGTTAAAGGAACAGAAAGTCAGCTCCCAAATGCAGCTGGTTAGCCCTCAAAATGCACACAGCGTGCACTTCAAGGCTTCCCTTGCCTTGCACAGCAGCTGCCCAAACACACCTTCACTGCAGCTGAAGAGGGAGAAAGTGAAAGCACTCTTCCAACCCCACAGTGCCTTACCCAATGCTACCTCTGACTGACACATCAGTGGTTGCTGCACAGGCACACATATCAAGAACCAGAAATCAGGGTATCACAGAATCATAGAATATCCCGAGTTGGAAGGAACTCGCAATGATCACCAAGTCCAACTCCTGGCCGCACGCAGCACCACCCAAAATCCAAATCCTACAAAGTGTGGTGTCCAAACTCTCCTTGAGCTCCGGCACTGCCCTGGGGAGCCTGTTGCATGCCCACCACCCCCAGGACAGAACCTTTTCCTAACCCCCAGCCTGACCCTCCCCTGACGCAGCTCCATGCCGTTCCCTCGGGTCCTGTCGCTGTCCCCAGAGAGCAGAGCTCAGCGCCTGCCCCTCTGCTCCCCTGGGAGGGAGCTGTAGGCCGCCATGAGGCCTCCCCTCAGCCTCCTCTGCTCTGGGCCCAACAAACCAAGGGCTCTCAGCCCCTCCTCATACATCTTACCCTCTATATCCTTCACCGTCTTTGTTGCCTTAAAAGTGCCCTGCAAAGGGCTCTGTATGTTTACAGTTAATTTCATGGAAAAAGATTGTTTTATCAAAGACAAACTTGCAAGTTGGGCAGATCCTCTCAGGTCTAGAAATAGACTAGAAAAGGCCCCAGGCCAATGCTTGAGAAACAGCCTGGGAACTGCTGCTCAGCCTGCCCTTGGCAGCAGCTCTCTCCTCACAGACTCACAGAAACGTACCGGCGTGCTGAATGCAGCTGATCTGGCGATGTGACCCCCGCAGCTCCCCCCCAGCACAGGCTGCAACCAGGCCAGCCTGCATCCTGTGCACCTGCTGCAGCCGTAATGCCCAAAAAACAAGGTCTTATGGGGCCTCCTCGCTGCCCAGGCACTTCATCTCTAAAAGCTACCGTAAGCTTCCCAGCCCACGTTATCATTGCCTAAGAAAACGAAAACCTGGGGGAAAATAAATAAATAAATAAATAAATAAATTCAAAACCCTGACAGGTCCATCAGTTCCCATTAAAAATAGAAAAGCTATTACAGCGAGCCAGCAAGCGCCTTAATTATACATCAGCACAGGCCCGACAGCTCAGGGCTCTGCACCGCACAAGGCCGAGAGACGCGGCCAGCCCCGGCGCCGCGCCCACCCACCCCTCCGCCTCCCCGCGGGCGCAGCCACCG
>VXAV01004742.1:61446-75092 GCA_013399715.1 Alectura lathami
GCGCCGGGCGGCACAGAGGGGCCGGCGGGCGCTGCAGGGCCGCGGGGCTCTGGTCGGAGCGGTGATTTGGCGATCCTGTGTGAAGACGGGAGGGCACTGCGCTTACCGAGTCTGACCGAAGGCACAGCAGTAAGTCTTGTTGCTCAGTCTTTAGAGGCATGTTCCACGCCCGGCTGTACGTACAGGGTGCTAGGAGAGATGGAGGAGGCCTCCCTTCCCCCGATGCCTGTTATCAGCACCAGCTAGCCCCCGTGTGCTGCTGTTCGCTGGCCCGAGCTGGCTGGCCCGGCCCGGCCCAGGGCTGTTTACGTCCCGCTGGCTGCAAGGGTGCAAGGGCCCCTTACGGGGGCTCTGGAAAACAGCCGCTCACCGGGCTCACAGCGCTGAGCGACAGCAGGGAGAGGAAGGGGAAGGAGGCTGTTCCGTGAGCTTCAGGTTTTCCTCCCCTCCTCACAAAGTTGTTCGGTTGGCCTCAAACCTGGGGGATACATGCAGGAACCACAGCTGAACCTGGGCTACTAGCTGCTGGCTGATAGCATCGCTCTGAGCTCCTCCAAAGGCATCAGCCCTATGTGCTGTAGGCCAGCAGCACGAGGAGCTTGGTTAGTCCACACCCCCTGGGACTGGGTCACTTCTCAACACAAGGCCTAACAGGATAGTCGTTCCCAAAATGCCCATGTGCTAATCCAGGCCCTCAGGAGCACAACTGGAAGGGTATTGCCAGGACCTGGGTCCCCTCCTACCCTAGCGGCTCAGCTACTTATCAGCATGCCCGCCAGGGAGGGAGAGGCAAGCTGCAATCAGGCAGAAGAGGAGTGGAGCAATGTTTATTGCTCTAAACGCCTGCCCCAGGCACACAGTGCCTGGCTGGAAAGTGATGCCTCCTGCTCAGACTGCTTTGTGAGGAGGAGCCTGTGTCAGCCCTGTCTCCAGAGGCTCCACAGCTGACAGGACTGGGAGGAGAGAGTGAGATCTGGAGGGAGAGGAGCAACTCCCAGCACATGGCCGCTGAGGGCTGCCAGCAGAGCTGCTCCCAACACGCTGATCCTCATGGGCCAGCCCCAGCGTTTGGTATGTGTTATGGACACAAGGGATACCAAGATGGTCGGTTCAGTTTGACAGCAAGAGCTGAACGGCTCACAACATTGCTATGCCTACACCTTAGATACATACAGCCTTGAAAAACACACTCTGGGCTCACTGACCCAGAAGCTTAAGTTGAAATGCTCTGCTGGCATGCATCAGCGTGGCTATTTATAATCACAAGTTAACAAGCACTCCTTGTTAAAAGATGAGAAGTTCAGTGCAGACAAAATAGTATTTTTTCCTTTGAGTACAAATTGTATAAACTGGGTTATATATTAACTGCGTAACATTTGGTCACACACAAAACCAACAGATCTTGACCAAAAAAAAAAAAGAAAGAAAACTTTGCAATGCCAAAAACTCCCATGTAAAGTAGAACGCCAATGAAGTGCATCTTTCCACTCTGATTTAAACTGTATATACTTCTGCCATGTGAGGCACTTGTGCATTTGTATCACTCAGTGATAAGCACCATGACCCTGCTGATTGCAGAGCAATCTTGAAGAAACAGCAAGAAAGTATTTACCAAAATCAAACAAATGGATTAGAATTTGTGTCCTGGTTTTTGTATCACACCACTGTTGTTCCTAAAGGCAGAGACGCTTCACTGTAAACCGTAATACTCAGAAAGTACCATACATAGTCCTTTGCTTCCAAAGCACAGCTGAGCGTTGTTTGCGGTGAGTCACAATATGAACACAAAATCAGTTGGTGTGGTTAGTCAAGCTGAGGACTGTCTAGAAACTCAGAGCGGGATTAATGTCCCATGTGGTGGGACGAGGTGAGTCACCCCTTACAGCTGGCTGTTTGTCCCTGCTAACTGAAAGGAGAGTGCAAAGTTGTATAGAATCAGTTGTCCAAGTCTGAAGTTAAGCAGTGTGAATCCCACTCCTCTGTTTCTAATGCTTAGTTTGGGTGTCTGCTCCATTCCAGTCATTTATGCCTGCAGGGACAGAGGTGGAAGAAAAAGGCTTTCATTTGCTTCCCCATGAAAACTCCTTAGGGAAATATCAGGGACAGAGCAACAGATGACATTTCTAGTCCTAGCAGGAAGATTTTCCAAGGATGGAGTTAGCTTTTCTTCAATTAACTCATGGCTCTTTAAGTGTGCAACAACTCAGAGGGCTGGAGGAATAAGATCTCCTCTAGGTGGAAGTGTGACTCTTAATGGGAACTTGCTTTTGTTTCTTTCACGTTTCAGAACTGCGTCCATCACCGGTCTATCCTGTTGTCCCTTTGCTCCGTGCAACAAGTCCCAAAGCATCCTAGCCTACTTAGGAGCCCAAATAAATACAGGAGATAAAACCCTCACAGGCTTGCACGCCTGTTTGAACTAGCTTGTGTCCCGGCTCTTTGCAGGCACAGTATATCTAACAGAACATTTTCAGTTCCACTGGGATCTGGTACACAGCGATCCCTAGAAATAGAACTGTCTCAAGAACTCACCTGAGAGAGTAGACCTTGCTCGTAGAATACGTAGAATAAAAGACACAGGCGGAGAGTTGAGGCTCCATAATCCGGAAGCACTAGGAATCAAGATTGGTGGAGAGCAGGATAAACTGCTTGATTTATCCCAGCTGGTGCTGCTGATGCCAAAAATTCTTTGCAGCATTTTGTTGCATTTTGTCAGGAAGGGAGTGGAGTCGCTCTTCTCTCCTGCTAGCAAGCAGGAAGCCCTGAAACAGCAGGTTCTTCAGGGTGTTACTTCGCATCATACCGCTGTGTTCCTGCGTGTCTGGCTGCAGCATGACCCCGGGAGTGCAGCATGCTGTCAGCCCAGAGCAACCAGCTCATGGCTACAGATTGTTGGCCCAGCAGCGATCTCAGGAGTCAAGGGTGTGGGATCACAGAATCATAAAGGTTGGAAAAGATCTCTAAGATCATCTAGTCCGACCATCAGCCCATCTCCACTATGCACACTAATCCATGTCCCTAAGTGCCACATCTACTTGTTTCTTGAACACCTCCAGGGACGGTGACTCCAGCACCTCCCTGGGCAGCCTGTTCCAATGCTTGACCACTCTGAGGATAATTTTTTGCTAATACCCAACCTGAACCTCCCCTGGCCATTACCTCCATCACATCTGTTCTGGTACTTCAGGACCCTGAAGATTCACATCCTTACAGGCGGAATTCGGAATCCTTGGGACCCTCCCTGTAATTCAAGGGGAGGATTCACCCTGGGCCTGTCCTCTTTTAGCATCTTGTCAGCTTGTGATCACCCTACCATGTGGGTATCGAAGATCCCAGCAAATCTTGAGGGGCAAACCTTGGAAAGGTTGTCAGAGAACAGACAGGGCTGGCAGAAGCCATGCTGGCATTCCCGCAGACTCAAACAAGCCCTCTGCTGCGGAAGGTGCTGCCTTTGTGGATCAACAAGAAACCTCAATACCTGCAGCCACAGAAGCCAGTTTTTCAGAAGCACTGGCCACACAACACTTCTCACTAAGAGCTGTTTCTGCAGAGTAGGTAATTTAATTCAGATTTCCTCCTGGGGCTAAACCAGCGTCCTTACATTGTGCAGTCTGTAGGAAAATTCTGAACATCCTGGCTTGCTCTAGAGAAAAAAAATCTGGGGACTTAGAAGAATTGAACAGCCTGTTTGCTAAATAGCTTAGGCAAGACATAAACAGCACACAGCAACCTTGAACAGCTTTTGTGGTTTCCCTGCTAGTACTTTGAAGGGGGTATTTGGGGTGAAGGGCAAGACAAGAATGTAAATTATCGTCTCAAATGCACAGGGCTCCGCATATTATCCTCTTTCTCTTCCCTTTCCCCAGGGTTCCAACACTCTGGCTATAGGGACTCTCTATAAGAAAAATGGGGGAAATTGTGCAAAGTGGTTCTGTGGGAGTTATTCTATGAAATGCTAATAGAAACTAGGGCTGCACACATCCCTGTGATCTCTGAGCTACCTCGTGATCTCTGAACCACCTCAGGTTAAGGGGAAATGACTCACTTTCTCGTGGATACTAGGCCTGAGTAGTCTTAGTGCAGTACCACTAAACAAAGAAGGAATTTGGTGCACTACAAATTTGAACTTACAGCATAAAGCACTTTCCTTACTAATAGCTGAGTAGCACATTTGTTTTTGCTTTAGAGTTACCTTTACACATGTTAAAAAAAAAAAAAAAAAAAGCTGGGGCTATGTGAGAGCAAGGGTGCAGAGGTGTAGGGAAGAATGAGGGTGCTGTACTCTACTTCCCTTTCAGCAGAGACCAGCCTATTTTCAGAATGATGTGTCTTGTAACTGGAAGCACAGGCAGATGAAACACAGCTGGGGCAACAGAGGAATGGGTTTGCTTGCGTGGGTTTATTCACATAGCTGGTGGTTTGGTTTGGTTTCTTATTTTTTTCTTATTTTTTTCATGCAAGGAGGATCAGTGGGAACAAACAACAGAGCACTCTGTTTTGTTCCAAAAATTTGCCTCAGCTCTAGCCCAAAATGGCATTCTGGGGTGCATGTATCTATAACTAATCCTCAAGAAAATGAGCGTGCAGTCAGAAATGGGAGACTTGCCCCAAAGACCGCTGATGTCCTCCCTGCGCCTGCATCCAGCCCATCGTCGGCCAGCTCACCGCGCCAGCACGGAGCTGTGCAGCTGTGCTCGCTGCTGGCAGGGACAGAAGGGGCTGGTCCTGGTCCCCGCCAGCTGTCACTGCACAGAAACTCCTCAGCAAGGAATTACACCCACGTGTGAGGTAGGCCAGGCCAGCCTGCCTCCATTAATGCCGTTATACTGGTAAAAAGTGCGGCTGTAATGGAAGAGATGACTGTATTAGAGGGCTTCCATTGCCGTGAACTGAACCACAGCACAGCCTGTTGCAAAGTGGGGTCGGAAACTTTGAAAAATTAATTTTAAAAGGTAATAAACTAATGTGAAGAGTGGTAAAGAGATTATTCCTAACCTCAGTTTACATTAGAAGCTTCTCACCTGTCTACAGGCTTGCTGCTCGGCCTCACCTGGGTCAGTTGCCACATGCAGCCTCACCACTTCCTTCTTTGTGTTCCTCTCCTCAGGGGGAGCTGGAGATGGTGGACCACCTTGCAAACACTGAGATCAACAGCCAGCGCATTGCTGCTGTGGAACACTGCTTCGGGGCTTCTGGACAGCCCTTAGCTGTGCCAGGAAGAGTCCTTCTGGGAGAAGGGATTTTAACCAAAGAATGCCGCAAGAAACCAAAGCCTCGCATATTCTTCCTTTTCAACGATATCCTGGTGTACGGGAGCATAGTGATTAACAAGAGGAAGTACAACTCCCAGCACATCATTCCCCTTGAAGATGTCACTTTGGAGACGTTGCCAGACACCTTGCAGATGAAGAACCGCTGGATGATTAAAACCTCAAAGAAGTCCTTTGTGGTTTCTGCAGCCTCCCTCACGGAGCGGAAGGAGTGGATCAGCCATCTGGAGGAGTGCATCAGGCACCTGCTGACAAAGACGGGCAGGCAGCCCTCCACGGAGCACGCGGCCCCCTGGATCCCAGACAAGGCAACGGACATCTGCATGCGCTGCACGCAGACCAAGTTCTCCACGCTCACTCGAAGGCACCACTGCCGTAAGTGTGGCTTTGTCGTGTGCGGAGACTGCTCCAGGCAGAGGTTTTTGATGCCCCGGCTGTCCCCCAAGCCCCTGAGGGTCTGCAACCTGTGCTACAGGCAGCTGCTGGCGGAACAGAAGAAGGAAGAGGAGGCCGATCGTCAGCAGCTGAAGCAGTACCGCTCCGCCGTCCCGGGCTACGAACCCTCCAGTGGCGATGACAGTGACAAATCTGATGATTACAAAGTTGACCAGTGGCCAGCAGACACAGAGTTTTATACCTCAGAAGTATCTTGGTCATCTTTCCATAGCTGACCTCCTTGGAATTGGTGGCATTTAAATATTGGCAAGCCAACTTCTGGCCTCCAATGCATGTCCTCCTTGGCAATTTCTGTGGAGGCCATGCCTCGGAAGGTGGATATTGGCCCCTGTTTGTGCTGTCTGCAAGGGGAACTAAGGGTGGGGTTTGCCCTGAGCAGTTCTGGAAAGTCTTATATTACACAAGCACAGAGTGACAGCATAGTGAAGAGCACAGACTAGAGACCTGCAGATCGGTCTTGGTCCAAATGAGTTCACCCTTCCGTGCCTTAGTCTTCCTGTCTACAAAAACGGAGCAATAATTTTTTTCTCAAATCCTTTGAGATCTACTCTTGGAAGAAAAAGGAGCAAGCAGTCCTTGACTTGAATATACTTGCCTGCTAGTGTTGAATTCCTTCTTCAGAGATGAGAGGACCTCCAGGTGGGGCAGTGGAGAAAACTGGTGCTTTTGCTTCCCTTGAGGCATTTTCTCTGCAGAGAACAGAGAACTTCCAGGGCTGGCATTTTTCGCAAGCATTAAATCTACTTCAGGGATTCTCATTGCAACTGCGCAAACCTGCCTCTCATCAGTGTGTGGTAAGATAGGCATGGGCTTTGATTTCTACGCCAGGGTTCCTGAACTTTGGAAACACTAAGGAAATGGCGCTGTGAATACAGAGGTCGTGTGAGGCGTGGCGTGAGCAGCCTTAGCAAAGTGCTGGAGCTTTTGGCCCTTTCATATGGAAGGAAATCATTTTGGCATATCAGGCAAGGAAGGAAGGGATGGGAAGAGGGACAGGTACGTTTATACAAAGGAGAGAAGGAGGAAGAGGCTTGCTGCAGTTGACTCAAGTGCAGAATCCCAGGCCTCAAAACCAGGCACTTTCACCAGATTACTAGAGCCTAGATGACCTCAAGCCTATCAGGAAAAAGGGTTGCCCAGGGAAGACTTGTTAAAAGTCTTGAAAAATCCAGGAAAATGCCCCAAATTAAGATCCTGTGAGGTTCAGCATTTCAACATCCACTCCCTTCCTGAGTCAGACCCAAAGGAATTGAACACCGATGTGCTCATCTCACTTGTATCAGTCGCACAGGTTCAGGTCCTTAATGTGTCTTCAGGACTGGGGCCCAAGCAAGTTAATTGGAGATGAACTGAAAAGTTCAAATTCAGTCAGAAATAAACTGTGTTTATTCAAATATTCTATCGTAATGTAGCATGGGAGTAAATATGGTGAAAATTAGACAACAGCAATTGTATTGCAGCAGACGTTTCTACAAACTCAGTTAATATTTTTAGTGTATTTTTGTATTGTGTATTTTATGTTCTAGGAAAAGAACATGGCTGAGCACACTGCCAATGTTATAAACCATTTCCTTACCAGTATCTGGTCCAAACATGGCATTGCATGCCACCTGGCCAGACTTAGGCTTTTTAAATTTAAGCTCAAAATAATCATTCTTACTTTCTTTTGTAAACTGCCACTGTCCGATCAATTTGTATTACTTGACTGTGTGTGAATAAAGATACGGCCAACAGGAAGAAGCCAGGAATGTATGTCAGTGGAGTGTGTTGTTATTTAACAAGAGTCTTGCACAAGAAATGGGATAGATGCTGTGACTGACGCATGGCCAGCCAGTATGAAATCCAGCTGTCAGCAAGTCTTCAGCCATGGGATGAATGTTCTAGTTTTCTATTTACTACCAGAAGGTATGTTTGAAAAAATTGCCAAATCTGATGCTTCCTTTCTGTTTATACCATTTTATCATCTCTCCAAGTTTTCCTAAGTCTTTTGCCATCCCCTGCAGTAGTCTATATTAATTGAAATGGTATTTTCCGGTGAGGCCACAGCTTCGAGTGGATCAACAAACCTTATGACCTCAACAGATGTTTTTTAATGTAGTAAGTACAGAAAGTTCTGTTTTTTCCATCCCTCTTCAAGTTTAGTTCGTAATTCTGGGCAGCAGTGATTGTTTTTATAATGCCTCCCAGCCACCAGAAGGGTGTATATACTATGCAAACAGAAAATGACCTTAAAAATAAACACCCATTAGAACAGTTCACAGGCCAAAAATAGCACAGTTGTTGAATCAGCGTCCATAACTTAAGTTCCAGTTCTGTACTCCATGGGCAAAATTCTCAGTTCCTTCCTAGTAACTGGCTCCAGAAATATTTTCCAGTTTTGAACCTATTCCTTAGTCTTCTTAGAGATCAGCTTTTCTTATCCAAAGGTCTTACCATTATCAGATCCCAAGAGAGCTATAAACTGTTTCTATCCACTAATGGAGGACAGTCACAACTCTAGTTAGTGCCTTGCTGTAGAGCAAGATCCTTTTGTAATCACAGCAGCAAAAAATGAAAGGAACCCAGCCCTTTTTTTATGGCATGCTGTAGTTCATGCCATTTCCTGAAATGCCCAGACCTTCCAGCAATTCTTACTTCCCCATTCCTTACAGAAGAAGTGTATGGAAAAGAGTCAAGGGTAGAAAAGCTGTGACACCCCTGAGAATAAGGGCAACTTGCATGACACACACTGCTATTTTGGGTATCAGTCTGAATGTCGTGTTTTGGACCTGAGGTGCCTATTGGCGCTTGCACTTCCATGGGCTTCTGACAGACGTGCTGGCTTTCTGCACCTTAAAATTCTTCTCACAACGTTTTCCATTTTTGCTGGTCAGACAGTGCTATTTTCAGTTACACAGCCGTGCAGGCAGAGCTGCAGGCACCGCACAGCAGCTGCTCCTGCAAACCCTGGCTGTACTGGTGCTGATGTGCAGGGAGACCTAGAAGGGCTGGGGCTGCCAGAGGTTTCAGAAGACACTTCATGTGGAAGACCTAAGAAACCTAGCAATTCTTAAATTGTTAAAGCACGTGGAAAAAGGAGCGGCCTAGGAAAACATCAGGAAATTTAAACAAGGCCTCTTTTTTTCTTTTTCTTTTTTTTTTTTTTTCCTCCCTTCTTTATTTTTATTAGCCAAGCTTGGGAGCTCAGCACTGCGATTAGAGCCTGGGGCTCCTGGCATCTGGCCTGCTGAACACATGCGTTTTACATCATGGTCTGTGCTATTACAGTCCATCTTGGAGTTTTCCAGCCTGATTCTATCTCTAGCGCATTAATGGAGCATTTCCTGATTTTTTTTTTTTTTTTTAGCTAAATAATACATCTGTTGCCAGGGATTCATTAAAATTTGCAAACCCAGCAGCAGGAAGACCAGCAGTCTGAATGCTCACTTTGACAAAAAACATATGCAGGCTGGGGATTTTGTGGGGTCACATCCTCTACCTAAAAAAGTCCCAAACATGATAGGTAGGGATCAGTCACCAGAAAGGTTTCCTTGCTCAGATTCACAGCACTGTGCAGCCATCCCCACTGTGTACCAGTCTGGGGACTTGCCTGTTGCTGGGGGGAGCTGGCTCAGGAAATCAGATGAGCTGAAAACTGGTCTATCTATCTGCTCCCTGGAGCAGAACCTGGAACCCAGTCACTGTTAGAAAAATGCAAGAGATTTTTTTGGCACTCAGCAAAATCATTGATTTTCAGCTGGGGACACAAGTCGGAGGATAGTCCCCATGACTTTCAGGAGCAAGAAGATCATTCATGCACAGAACAAGGAAAACAAAACTCGAATGTTAACACCATACCTGCTGAAACTGCTGGGGATTCTCCATCAGGGACAGAAAAACAGAGTTAAAGGCTGTGCCATGATGGAATCCACATCAGCTCTCCAAAGTCCATGGGAAGGAAGAAGAGAGACTACTGTAGCAGGCAGTCACAAAAGCAGAATGAAAGGTAACAGGGAAATGTGATCTGCGAATAAACTGAAAAGAAAGGATTGTCGAGCTTCAGTGAGAAATGAGTGCTCTGCCTCCCCTGAGCACAGCCAAGGAGCACCGCAACCTCTGGAGCACAGTGCTGAGTCAGCGCAATGTACAGACATCTGGAGGGAGAGCAACGGAGCGAGCCAGCCTCGCAGTCAAATTCTTGCTCCGAGTTTCTCAAATAGTCAGTTTTCATCCAAGCAGGAGTTCTGGCTCTGCCACAGCCTGTGGCCTCTTCCATCTCACTACAGCTGCAAGGCAATTTTTCATTTTCCTCAGCTTGGGAGTTTTGGTTAACAAAAGGAACTGACTAGCACAGACGGCCCCAACCACAGCAGAGCTTTAAAGTGACACATCTGAAACTAAAAATTGAGGCTTCTATTTCTGGCTCTTTCTGCTCCAAGCCTATGACTTTTAAGAAAGGTGTTAGCAGAAAGGGGACGTTACACAATGCTTACAGTCACTTCCACGGTGGATGCAGTATCACAAAACAGCTCCCAGAAACCAAGACCGGAATGCTGGAAGGTGCTCTCCCAGTGAAGCCATGCACCGAGGGTGCAGCAAACAGCCAGGGCTGGTCTCTGCTGTACATCACGCATAGGAGAAATCATAGTGTGGTGCACATGTATGGGAAAGAACCCTTCCTGCCTCTGCACTTGTTCGTAAAACCTCAAAACAGCAACAGCCCTCAGTACTGTGATCTTGAGAATGCAAATGAAGGAGGAGACGCATGCAGGGAAACAGCATCAGGCACTGAGTAGCACTGAGCAGCCCTTTGAAGTTGGCATTTGGCTTCTTTTCCAGTAAGGCCCAGCAATGACAATTAACCATAAGCACGTTTTCTGTAAACATCTGTGAGAGGTGCTCGCAGCCGACAGCGAGTTACACAATCTTCCCAGTTTGCATTTCCAGGAAGAGGAGCTGACTGTGAGGCTTTGCCTTCAGCCAGGGCTCTCTCGCAGCACTTCTCCCGCGGGTGCTGGCAGCTGGGAGCCCCGCGCCCGGGGCTGGGGCTGGGCTGGCAGAGTGGGCACGGCAGCGCTGGTGCCGGCTTTGTGTGGCCTCGCGGCGCTTAGAGAATTGTTTGTTCCTGTTTCATCAGAGCACAGTTGGTCTTTATATTTTTGTCCTGAAAACAATGTGAGTGTTTTGGTGAGAAGCTTAGAAAAACAGGATTTGGGAAAGGAAAAGCATTAACTCAAGGCCAGACAGGCCTTTCCCTCTAACAGAGAAGAAGAAAGAGTCACATGTGCTTTTTATAATAAAAGTTAAGTATAAGGTGAAAGCAGATGCCTTAGTGGATTCATATACGAGGGCTCTTCCAGAGATACCAGAGGGAAAAGTAACAGTGGCACTGAGGCCTTCTGTTCCTCCTCACCTGAGAGCCACTGGCCCGTGTTCAGCCCCGCGGCTGAGCTGCCAGCCTGGGCCCGAGCACAGCTGGGGCAAGCGTGTGCCAGCGCAGCCTGTGTACCTGCCGGCCCAGCAGCGCGCTGGCCATGCTCTGCACACTGCCTCGAGCACTGCCGAGCCGCAGAGCGGCCCTGTGCCTGGGCGGCACTGACAGCAGCGCGCACCGGCTGCCCTGACCGCCGGATTGGCTCGGTAGCTGTAGCGCAAGCTGCAAAGCAAAAACACGAGCCAGAACAACCAGCACCCAGGTCACTGCGCCCAAGTCACAGCTGCTTTGTTTCCATCCAAGTTTCTGTCTTGAAGAACGTTTACTCAGCAGCAAGTTTCATATAAGCTAGAGTTTCTAGCTCCTTCCCAAAATGGGCCCGAACCACCTTGTACTGAGCAGCCTCTAGGAGCCAGGTAGCCCAGCTAAATTTCACCGTGCACGGCTTTCTTAGCCTGCAGGTCTTTTCACACTCCTGTAGGATTTTGCATGCCCTTTGCACCCCTCGTGGCACCGTGCACGGCAGCACCCCCTCAACAGGGGCATGGCCACAGAGCTCCCTGAGCTGTGCCAGCAGCGCTCCTGCGGCAGGAGGAAGCTCCACTCCGCTCGCAGGTGCCTTTCCTCTTGGAGGAGATGCTGGTTGTCTGTGTCTTGGCAGATTCACCTGCTCTCACAGACACACTCGTAGCGCAGCTGACATTATTTAATGACAACAGTGGAGGCAAGGGAGCAGTGGAGCTGTGCGTTAACCCTGCAAGGGCCTTTGCAGCAGAGCTTTCTGCTGTGGTTCATGCAGGGTGGACACGTTCACCCGCAGACCTGGACAGAGATGGGCCGGTGTCAATGGCACCGGCCCTGTGGCCAGGGAGGGGCTTGGCCCACAGTGTATCAGGCTGCCTCTGTGTTTGTTCCTTCTCCTAGAATCATGTTCCATGTAAATACCAGACGTGCAGGCCAGCAGGCTCAGCAAACCTATATATCTGTGCTAGGTCACCACAGGCACTTGGGACGTCACACAACGCAGCCATCTGTTTGCAAGGAAGGAGTCTTAATGGTGAGAGGTTCTCCAAAACACAACTGATAAAGAGCTATGCTGTTAATCAACGGAGGTGACAAGGCTGTCACGCTTTGCTGTTTCACAACTCCTGCAGTACCACTGGTGTTCCTATAACACAACAGTTAGAGGTATGATAGAAAAACTCTATCAGTAAATGTACTGCATGGATTTTCCTAATATTGTTAACTGTGCACCATGGTGGAATAAAACTGGTTCATACCAGCCACTTAGAAATGCCAGTTCTGTAGCCCCAGATTTGTTCAGGTACTCTCACAAAATCACGGAGGTTCTTTATCTGTTAATTATTTACCCTCAGTTGTAGAGTCCTGTGGGCTCATTTCTGCCTCACTCCCTTGCAATAAAGACAAAGCAGGAGGCACAGCGAGAGATGCAAAATCTTCCAGCAAGAGCCCAGCCCACAGAGCCTCCTACTGTAGGACTCCAACACATCAGCCTGGAGTGAATGCTTTGCTAGCGCAGTGCGTTCAGAAGTGAGGCTGAGATTTCCAGAATGGCACTTAGATACCTAATGGTATGTGGCAGAGCCACTGGGTTACAGGCTCACTACAGCTTTATTCAGATGTGAAGCATGCCTTCTTGGCATGTGCTGCCTTCATAAAAATGGGGTCTGTAATGCAGCTGATGAAGCCACCAGAGGAAGGGCAGTCTCTCATAGCATGCCCCCGTTGCTCAAACTCATTCCTTTCGTGAGCTTTGGCTTTACAATCATGCTGGCAATCACTAACAAGGCATTCAACATTTCAGCTGACATTCTCCTTCTCTCCTCAGCGCACGACCACAGAAGGAGTTCTAAAAGGCAGTTTGTTATTTTACACATTACAATTTAGAGACAGATTCTGGTAAAATAGGGTTAATCCTCCACACAACTTCCCCCATTTCAGTGTCCTCACCGCTCTGGAGAATCATCTGGGAAATTCGTGAACCATGCAGGGAGCCCACGAGGACTGCAACTCCTCTTCCACTTCGGGGACGGGGGAAGAGTCCTGTATTGGAAGCAAGCAGAAGAGCGAGTCATTAAACGGAGCATGAGCCACACGGCTCCCATGAGGCGCTCTTCCAAAGGCAGTTCAAGAGCCAGATGTGGTAACAGCAGCTGTTTTGACCAAAGCAGGCTGATCCACCTCCCAGCAGCACTTGAACTTTCTCCTCCCTCCCTGTCCTCTCCCACCCACTCCCCCAACAGAATTTCTCTCTTGTGTTTTGGAGGCTGAACTTTCCTGGAGTCAAACTCTGCACAGCTATGGCCCCTGGAATGTGTGCTGGAATGTGGAAAATACACTGTGCTCTAGGAAGTTAGGCGCCTGGCAGAATCTGTCCCTTACAGCTGAACAAACCTGGCACAACTGTATCTGTGAGCTGAGAGTTTGCTACAGTTTCTGGAAGAATAGCAAGACAGGTAAAAAAAAAAAAAAAAAAAAAAAAAAAA
>VXAV01004742.1:75104-86324 GCA_013399715.1 Alectura lathami
AAAGGAAGCTCTTTTATATAAACTTTAGTTCTGTGAGAACAGTTAAACATTGAACAAGAAGTGTGAAGAAGTTGATATTGCAGTTTTGAGAAAATGAAGTATCTGATTGCAACTGACCAAGAGAGGTTAGGTTTTTGTATGGGTTGCTCAATTGCTTGTTTATACACTGGGAAGTTTTCGGGGAGGAAGGCTCCACTCCTGAGAAGGGATAACAAGCACAAAGGCGAGTGGGCAGGCCTTCCCCTATTCCAGGAAAAACATTCCGTACGTTACGAAGTGTGCTGCACTGTTTTCAGAATGTGATTGCTTTGGCAGCACGTATGTCATCCTTTACTTGCAGTAGCACGTGTTGGCACAACACTACGGGGATTGTGTACTAGCATGTGTTTGGGATAACATATCTAGGAGTCTTAATAAACCACAGCCTCTGTTTGCCTACCTGAAAATCGTTAGAGAAAGTGCGTAGCAAGGAACCATAGAGCGATACTTCTTTCTTGTAGCCTCCTGCAAGCCAGTGGCTGGAAACTTCCTAAGCCAGTGGTTGATTCTGGGCTAGTGTGTTGAGTAGTCCTTGCTGGCCCCCTCTGCCATTCGTCTGCCTAATCGCATTTTGAACACATTTCTGTTTTGGCATCCAGAACATCCTGTGCCAGCTAGCTCCACAATTCACTTCTACACTGTGTGAAAAAGCACTTCCTTTTACCACAGTCGTTTCAACGGGTACACCGTGACTTCTGTGCAATCTTATTGTTCTTGTTCTTCTCTGTGCCATTCATAGCCTCTGCTAAAGGCCTCTCCATTACTATCTTTTCTAGGTTGAACATTTTTAAAGTATTCAATCTCTGTTTACACAGATGCATTTCCATACCATATCATCCTTCTCTAAATCTTTTCTAGCTCTACAATGCTCTTTTCAGCTCAAAAAGGACTAATCAGAGTGGGTTGAGCAGACTGCACAGAGTGCCCAAGATGTGGTTGCAACCTTGATTTATTCCGTGACATAACAAGTTCACTGCCTTGTTCTCAGTTTTCTTCCTCATCCGTTCTAACCTATCTATTTGTCTTCTCATCTGCTGCTGAGCACTCATCTTATCTTTTCAGAAATCTGTCCACAGTGACCTCAAGTTGTTTCCTGAGAGGAATAGGTCTTTCAGAGCTCAGCATTATGACTATATAATCAGGGTGATCTTTCTTCTATGGGTGCTTGTCGATCGATACCTACCATGCTACCAGGGAGTTGCTCAAGTTCAAGCTAGCAGCAGATGCAGACAGAACATAGCAGACACTGGAGTACTGGGAGCAGATGGCTTAACTGCAGAGACAGGCATTGCAATCCTGCAGTGAAAATAGAGCTTACACACTCTTCCTGGACATCTCAGCATTGCAGCAGCTCACAGGGCGTGACCTTGTTTTCTGTTGTGACCAACACCCATACAATACCGTAAGTACGACAAGGCACCAGCAGCACACAACCTGGGGCTTTCTGAGTAAGCACAGCAGGCTGCCCAGGTTTAGTTCAGGTTCCAGTGGCACCAGGACCACATCCCCTGCGTAGGGTTAAGAAATGGTGAAGGCCATATACATGGATGTACATAAAAGGAAATGAACTACTACAAAACACCGCCGCCTCTTTGTTGAACACTTGGCATGTGCATGAATATTTGAGGTTCCCAAAGATGTGCCAAAGCTAACCAAATAAATGGGACAGTTTTGAAGTTGGCTCAGTTCTTGGGGCATGGGGAATATAAGCAGACAGTAGTTGGTTAATTCATTTCCTGATTCTTATCTGAAGACAGCATCCAGTTTTCTTTCATTGCAGAACAATATAGCACAGTTAAATTACACATCCTACACAAACATGCCATTGTCATAAGGCTACTTGGCAGATTAATTAATTACTACCAGTAGAGCACTTTGAAGGTCTAAAGAGCTACATGAGTGCTCTGTATTATCCTCATTGCTACTTGTCATTAGTGGTACAATGCTAAGACTAGCCCTCGCCCTTTACTCAGGTGGGATGTTCTGCAGCCACTGTCAGCAGCCCAAGTCCCACAGAGCCTGGGCTGGGGACACGAGAGACCGAAAGAAGGATTAGACTCAGCGGCAGCACAAGCTCCTGCAGAGTTAAACTTCAGAAAAGGAAGAAAGCCTCAAGTATGCAAACAGCTGCCAGGCAATCGAAGACTGTTCCCTATAGTTATGGAACAAATATTTTTATATACAAATTCCTGCAGAGAATGGCTGGGAAAAAGCAAGCAAGCTCCTTTTATGGAAACCAACAAAAACAGATCCAAGGGCCTGGATGGCTTCACCGTCAGCCTATTTAGCATTTTATTACTGTCTTTGCTCCTGCGTAAGCAATTAATAAACTGCAGTTTGGTAAGAAGTCTGTTCCACTTTAGCTGGTGAATAGAGAAGCTGTTGCCTACTGATGCTTCAGCAAGTCTTTCATGGTAACGCAGTGTTTGCTAAACGGTTTTGCCCTGTTCCCTCCCTTCTGAAGTAACTCTTGCACCCCATCTATCCCAAGCCCAAATATTTCATTCAGTTGCTGCATCCTTCAAATCCTTCACTGCTTTATAGGGAGCAAGTCTTCAACTTATGATTTTGGAAAATCGGGTTATGTTGGACTTAAAATTAGCCTGGAAGGGCAAGGAAGAAAAGTGAGGTGCCTCCCTAACCTTGGCCTAAAAGAGAAGGATTTTCAGAGCCAGAAAGATTTGAGTAAATGCAGACAGAAGTTTAAAGTCGAAGGTGCCCTGACCTGTCTGTCTTCATGCAGAAAACTTCCATCGGTGTCAAATGGAGAGGGTAGAAGTATTTCTCTTAGGGAGTAACTATACATTGCTACAGTTAGCTGAGTGAGAACAAAAATTCTAGTGGGAAATGCATACAAATATAAGAAGAATGTGCTTACCTGTAATTCTGCAACCAAAAGAGGTTTCATCCACTGGCTCACACACTGCAGGCAGAGATGCAAACCTGCCATAGCTCTAAGGGAACGCTGATCTCTGGGGAGGTACAGCCAGGGTTAAACACACACCTTCCACCTGCCCACAGCACGCGACGAGCCACATCCACAACACCGCTCACAAGCGAACTCTCTTATCTTTGCAAGTGTTTGGGGGCCAATTCTGACTGCACTGGTTGATTTTGTGACAAATTTGTCGTAAGATCTCCGCACATAGAACAGCTGGGCTGAGGCAGAAGTAGGATCTTCACAGCTTTTGTTTTGGTAGATCAGTTTTGATCCAAATTTAAAAGGTTGCCTGATACAGAAATAACAAACCTTTCCTGCTATCTTCCAATTGCACACACAAAGGAGTATCTGAGAGTACTACACTTAGCAGCATGTCGGAGCATGGGGAAGATTTAATTTTACCCTAAAATATTCTTGCCTGCTGAGGCAAAGCAGAAAATAAGAAATACAAAAACATTTGCATTTTGTTAGACTCTCCTGGGCAGGGTCTAATTAGTTAAGGTCAAACAGCAGTGTAAATCTTTCATTTCCCTGTAACAATGAAAGTAGCTAAATTTCACAATCTGTCAGTTTCTTCTTCGTCCCAATTGCTACGAACCTGTACTAACATTTATTACATTCTTCCTTCTTTGATGCTTATGTCTTGACTATAGGATTGGAGAGTGGCTAGCTGCATAGCAGTACTACCATATTTTTGTAATATCCCATTTCCCATTGATAGACGGTGAAGTGTTCGACAACAACAAAAAAAAAAAAAAAAAAAAAGCTTTCAGGAAAGAGACAGTAAGTTATGCAAAGTCACACAGCAAAGATCAGAAGAGCCAATACCTCTTCTGAGGCCCCACAAAATGGGCTTTCCACCAAGCCACACTGCTTTCTCTGCTGACAGCTAAAACATTATCTTTGCTGAGAGATCAGCAGGGGTATTAGGTTTTGAGAGGATCACAAAAGTACAGAATTTGAAATGCAATGTCCTTACCAAATGTTGAAAGCTGTAATGTTCCTGTTTGCCTAAATCCTTCCTGCTGCACCATCATCCAAGGAAATGAATGCTTTCATTTTTGCAGACTTCAGAATAATTTTATATATTTTCTTCTTAGACTCTTCTGAAATTCATAAATCATACTTAATGAGAAGTATTAGACTTACTGCAATTATGTGATGAAGGTTTGATTTCTAGCTCGCGGTCTGAAAAACACATGGATTTCTGTGGTCTCTAGAAAGGTAAAGATGAAACCTCATGTTTTGATTAGGGGCTAATAGCTTTAGTTCACCACAATACAAAGGCCTTAGTTTTTTTTGTATAAAAGCTTTCCAACCCTGCTGAAAGTCTGCTATTCAATTAGTCTTGACTTATGCATCAGCTGGCCAAGCCATGACAGCCTTTCTAAGAAGCCATTGCTGTCCCCATAACAGTTTTTACTCTGGGAAAAAAAAAAAAGCATTGCTTTTACCTTACCAGCAGCCATCATCTGGCTGCACTGTTGCTTTCCAACTGCTAGTATGGACTGAGCTCAGTGGGTCCTACCACTGCACCTGTGTAGGATAAACACCACAGATCAGCCCATATTTCACTAGTTATCACCACTTAAGCTGCTGCAATACAGTGAGGGAAAAAAAAAAAAAAAAAAAAAGGAAAAACTGCACTTCCACATGAAACTGCATAGTTTTTAGCTGAATTATTAAGCTTCGTATAAATTATATATGACTGGAAATGTGTGCTGGAAATGGGTATGTGTGAAAGCACCAGAACAACGATTAAAAGAGAAGTCTATCCTGACAATGAGGGATCCCGTTTCATTAAGCTGGGGAATGTGCTGTTCCTGCTGAGCCCGGAGCATCCTACTCTGATAAGGCCACAGCACTGACACCCTGTGCTTTGACATAAGGACAATGGCTGAGGTTATAGCAAATCACACACGCCATTCCTTCTTCTGTGAGCCCAGTGGGTTAACAGAATAACGGAAAGGGTAACAGGAAGACAATAGCAAATTACTGTCAAAGATATCTTAGGGTTTATACAAAATTTGTCCAAAAACTTAATTCATCTTTGACAATCAAGAACAACTCAGGAGATGAAGCGAGGACTTGACTTATCCTTCATGTTTTACACAAGCAGTCTCAGTCAGACAATTTGAACAGATTTGTCATGAGAATATGACTGTCTAGAATCAGTTTGCTTAGTGATTTTGAATAATACAGTCACCATTCCCTTCCACAAGATCTTTCACTGAGATTTGTAACACTGATTTCCCATAAAACAGAAAAAAAAAAAAAAAAAAAAAAAGGCATACAGGCCATCATCACCTAGTCACTGGGTTGCAATCATCAAGCAGCTGTTATCTGAAAGAAATAAGAACTCAGTAGCTTTTTACTAAATAGAATTGCACTTCCAAAGAAGAGCTATCCGAGCACACCTGAGTCCTCTGGACCATGAGCTTTCCTCACTAAAAGAGAGATGAGTGGTATCAGGTGTTGGCGACAGCAACCATTCCAACTCACCCGAGTTATGACGCACTGAAGCATGTATGGCAGGAGCTGTAACACAGTTCTGCCAGGGCACAGTGGCCTATAATCAGGTTGTGGTGGACAGTATCACACCACTAGAAACATCTCAGACAACACGATAAGAAATACTCAAATAACCATAACTCAGCGCTGGTACCATCACACCCCACTGTTACCACTGGTAAGTGTCACCTCTCACAGCCCTCCACCAGGAGCTTGGTATCGTCATTGCCATCTCACCTAAAAGCAGCTCACTGGAGGGGCAGGGACAGATCAAATAATGCAGCAAATTATTGCTGCAGCAAATCAGCCAGCTTCCTTAAGGCGCCCTAAGTCAACCTCCAAACCTCTCTTTTGTTGGAAGTGAGAAGGCGCTTCGAGCGCAGGCAGGGAAGCAGCTGGGGTCTGGAGGAAATGCAGCTAGTATTTTTGCCCCGGAAGGTAAGAAACCCTACACAGACAGCGACACAGCCCCCCCTCCTGGCAGCAGCTCCAGAGTTGTGTTTGGAAGAAAGACGGACGCTCAGGTTTCTGAATATTCTTCACCAGCAAAGGCCTCCACAGCTGCGGGTGTGCAGCTGGGGAAGAACGGGGAACTGTCCTTAGAAAACTGCCAACGTAACGCTGCTCTGTGCTACTTTGCCTACTAGGGCAAGAGGTGATAGCTGACGTGACAAAGACAATGTGAACTGTCGGAGCCAAGAGCCACCAGACCCTCCTCTGTGGGCACACACGTATCCTGCAGAACTTCACGTTTGAAGTTCAAATATCGCTGTCTAACCACCTTTAGGCAGATTGAAACTGCTGTCCAGTTCTCATTTCCAGCTGTAAACTCAAGGTTAGTAAATTACTGGTTTGTTTCCTGTCTAATTTATAGAGTCACAGAATTGTTTGGGTTGGAATCTCAGTATTGTTCTGCTTTTACAGTTCTTTGTGCACTCTGGAACTGCTAGCTTTACTACTGAGTATAAGAGATGACCCAGTTTCACCCTAATCACTCCAAAGCAGGATGTTTTAGTGGTGGACAAGACAGGAAATGCACTGTTGCGTAGATGTGTCTGTGAGCCTGAACCAGTCATTTCTTCAAAATGGTCTGGAAAAGAAAGTCATTCAGTGGGTCATCGCAGGGAACCCTCCTCCACAACAAAAGGACCTCACCATATGAAAAATCCAGTGAATAAGAACTATAGCAACTGATTAGCCAATGCCACAGCCACCATGGTGTGCCACCATGGTGCACCACTCTAGTACCCTGTTCCCTGTCCTTAGCTGAAGGTCTGTCCTTTAGTTTTCCCCTTCTCCCAGAGGGCTAAGCTAATCAGCCTCTCAGATGCAGCTGGGAGCAGGACCCTACAGTGCTCTGAGACAGTGACTATCAGTAACAGAATTTTCACAGCCAAATACTACTCAGGCCTGCCAAGGAGGCTCACTACTTCCAGACCTAATGCAATGTTCAGCTTCTCTCCACTGCTGGTGCATGCAAACCTGGAGCTTTGAGAGATTGTCCTGCCATCACAAACAGGCTCAGCAGTTGTTAAAGTTACTAACAGAAGAACCATGGCATTGCAAAGCAAAGCAGAGCCTGTGGCTTTACTTGGCATGTCAGCTCAGCAGTGGTCAGTCATTCTGACCAGTCATGATGGGGGGAGCAAAATCCTTCCCTGTGTAAAAGCGGGGCAAGTCCGAGACCACGTTATGGGACTGAACATCTACAAGTCTATGGGGCCGGACGGGATGCATCCCAGGGTCTTGAAGGAGTTGGCCGATGTGGTTGCCAAGCCGCTCTCCATCATATTTGAAAAGTCGTGGCTGTCAGGCGAGGTCCCCGGTGACTGGAGAAAGGGAAACATCACTCCCATTTTTAAGAAAGGGAGAAAGGAAGACCTGGGGAACTACAGGCCGGTGAGCCTACATCTGTGCGTGGGAAGATCATGGAGCAGATCCTCCTGGAGGAGATGCTAAGGCACATACAAGATGAGGAGGTGATCTGAGACAGCCAGCACGGCTTCACCAAGGGCAGGTCGTGCCTGACCAATCTGGTGGCCTTCTAAGATGGAGTGACGGCATTGGTGGACCAAGGAAGGGCGACGGATGTCGTCTACCTGGACTTGTGCAAGGCCTTTGACACGGTCCCGCACCATACCCTTATCTCTAAACTGGAGAGATACGGATTTGATGGGTGGACTGTTTGCTGGATAAAGAACTGGCTGGAGGGTCACAGCCAAAGGGTTGTAGTCAATGGCTCTACGTCCAGGTGGAGGCCGGTCACGAGTGGTGTCACCCAGGGGTCTGTCTTGCGACCGGTGCTCTTCAACATCTTTATCAATGACTTAGACTGTGGGATCGAGTGCACCCTCAGCAAGTTTGCTGATGACACCAAGCTGAGTGGTGCAGTTGATACCCCTGAAGGAAGGGATGCCATCCAGAGGGACCTGGACAGGCTGGAAAAGTGGGCCCACGAGAACCTGATGAGGTTCAACAAGTCCAAGGGCAAGGTGTTGCACTTGGGTCGGGGCAATCCCAGGTGTGTGTACACACTGGGAGAAGAACTCCTTGAGAGCAGCCCTGCGGAGAAGGACTTGGGCGTTGTGATCGACGAAAAGCTGGCCATGAGCCGGCAGTGCGCTCTCGCAGCTAGGAAGGCCAATGGCATCCTGGGCTGCATCAAGAGAGGGGTGGCCAGCAGGGAGAGGGAGGTGATCGTCCCCCTCTACTCTGCCCTTGTAAGGCCTCACCTGGAGTGCTGTGTCCAGGCCTGGGGCCCCCAGTACAGAGGGGATGTGGAGCTGTTGGAGCGGGTCCAGAGGAGGGCCACCAAAATGATCAGAGGGCTGGAGCACCTCTCCTGTGAGGAAAGGTTGAGGGAGTTGGGACTGTTCAGCTTGGAAAAGAGAAGGCTCTGGGGAGACCTCACTGCGGCCTTCCAATACTTGAAAGGAGCTTACAGGCAGGAGGGGGACCGACTTTTTACACGGGTGGATAATGTTAGGATGAGGGGGAATGGGCTAAAACAGAAAGAGGGGAGGTTTAGGTTGGACATCAGGAAGAAATTCTTCACCGAGAGAGTGGTGAGGCGCTGGCACAGGCTGCCCAGAGAAGCTGTGGCTGCCCCATCCCTGGCTGTGTTCAAGGCCAGGCTGGATGGGTTCCTGGGCAGTTTGATCTCGTGAGCTAGTGGCTGGCAGCCCTGTCCACGGCAGGGGGGTTGGAACTAGGTGATCTCTGAGGTCCCTTCCAACCCAAGCCATTCTATGATTCTATGATTCTGTGGTATTTGTGATGTAGTACAAATTCATTTACCCCTACATTTCATAGAAAAAAAAATAGCTGTGTAATCCACAGAGGCAGCCCTGATAGATTAATACTTAAATTCAGCCTAATTGCCACTAGATGGCATATCTCAATTACTAATCTATGTTGGAATTCAGGATTGCTCTTAAATAATACAGCAAATAAATATAAATATTCCCTCTTTGCTAACGTAACACTTTATAATCATGCTTGCTTTCCATTTTTAAATCAGACAGTTAAAAAAAAAAGCAAGGAGGTAAAAAAGAAATCTAAAAATACACCATCTGCCAGTGAAATTTAGTTTGGTTTTGTCAAATCCACCACCAAATCAGATTAATAACAACCATCACAGACGGATTCTGTTATATGCACAGATATGCACAACCCTGACGCACGGAAACAAACTCTGTAACTTGGGAAGTTATAAAGCAGGTATGTTTATTACAGCACCGGGTGCAAGACAGATCGCTCCTCCAAGCTTGCACACCAGATCACACAACAGGCGCTTATTTATTACACAAGATCTTACATATTCATGACTATAGGAATAGGTCTAGGAATGGATGGGATTATTGTAATTATCTCCAAGAAATCATTATCATATTTCTCCTCCCTTCGACAAAGGCACACTGCTATCTGGTGGTCATGGGCCAGGGTCTCTTGGATGAAGTCAGTAGTTTTCCTCGCCGTGTACTTTTCACCCTTGGCACAGAAAAGCTGAGTTAGCTGTTCTCCAAACAGCAGAGCCAGTCTTAACCAGAGAATAGTCCTTGTAGAGCTTCAAGCTTTGATAAGCATGCAGCTTGTTTAGATAACAAGAAGTTACATTTAACTTTTAATCCAGCTCCTAGCAGTCTATTCTCCCTATCTGCTCCCCATAGTGTCTCTTTTAACTGCTTCCTAAAACTGCTGGCACTGCTTTACTTTGTTTCCTAGGTGATGGCTCTCTCTTTACACTAGCCTGGACATTGTGCAACTGGGTGGATTTCATCAGATGTTATCCCCCGCCTACAGCTGTTTCCAATAAAAGCAAGGGATAAGGTGGTGGTCAGCCACATCTGTACCAAGGAACAGTAACAGATGGGTATTAATACATTCTCGTGCAGTTTTTTAGACAATAAAATCTGTGGAACAGTTACTTTACCATGCTGAAAACCCCTGATAAAACTAGAAGTCAAATATTGTGGTGAGCTTGACACTAGAGCTCAGGACTATAGTCTCCTGTTCCAAAAGAAAGTGCAAACCTTGCTGCAGACCTATTGCTACCACTCTGAAAATAGGTACATGCCTGTTTCCAAGAAGTTCCATGTGCATCAAACCTGATAAATAGTTTCTCGAGTGCCTTGAAACAAATACGGAACAACTGGCTGGGATATAAAGTGCCCAGTTCTTAAAAATGTGTATTTACTCAAAAGCAAAACACAGACCAATTATGATGCTTCTTAGGAATATTTTAAAGAAAACAGCAGACCTGATGTTCAGGTCAGTTGAGAAATCAATACTAAAATGACAATCCTAACCCTAGAGATGGTATAAAAATGGCAGATTTGCCCTTCACTCTCAACCCCCTTTTGTGACAGTCTCTTTGCCGCGCCTCCCACTCTAGGACACCAGGACAACTCATTCTGCACCCCTTCGTTATCTGTTCCTCTAAGTTCCTCTAAACACGCATTGGCTTCACTTCCACACAAAGGAATACTCAAGAATTACAATAAAACGTGACAAAGAATAAAGAAAGGCTTCAGGTTTCTGAATTCACAGTAGAAATACTTTCTTGTAACTTCCCTTTGTAGGACTCAGGCAGCAGGTAACATTCTTCATAGTGCCCCAGCTACTTTGGCACTCGGGTGCCATTCACAGAAGAAATGTCAAGCACTTCCACAAGCAGGATTACACCTCCTAAATAAAATACAGTGACTTTGAAAATTGTACCTAGAGCTATGTTACTGTAAGAGCAGCATAACTCCCTTCAGTGGTCTTCAATTCANNNAAACTAAAAGTACAGCAACAGCAACATAGTACTTAGATCTGCCTACTTTCATAACTAGTGAAGGTAACTACATATAACGGCTACATTGAAGAAACACAGCTGTCAGAGTAAAATGCATTAGAATGTAAAGATCTGCTCTGGAAAGGTTTATTTTCCATACTGAATCTCTGCATTCAGATGTTTTTTGAAGTAATTTTCCAGCACTTTAATCAACTGCTGCTTGAGTTCAGCACTTCCCTTTACAAGAGCAATCACCTCAGCAATATCAGACCAGTGTAAGCCCTTGAATATAGCAACAACTTCATCGTAAATTTTCTTTTTCTTGGCAGGAGGCAACTGTGATATAATCTGAGAGACTGGCTTGAACTTTCCACTAGTCATCCAGACAGCAAACAATCCACCAAGTGCTGCTCCTACAAAACAAAGAGAGATGTTACTCCCTACCAGTTAC
>VXAV01004744.1:46944-60867 GCA_013399715.1 Alectura lathami
TTTGGCTAGCCAAAAGTTTCTGGGAACAGGATATGGAAACAGGCTTTTTAAATAACTGAACTGGACTACCAATATTGTCAAATTACAGAGAAATGGTTTTACCTCTCATGTCCTATAAAGCTGACAATTTTTGTATAGTAATGCAGATCAAGAATGTCTTATGTGTCAGAATGTCATGCTCTGTTCTACTCAAGATACATGATCTTTCTTTGAATAAAATCTTCCATCTGATGCTTCATTGGTCAAAACAACCTATACCCAGAGACTGATGTGGTCATTCATTTTTGTATATTCTACAGTCCAAACAATGTGCAGAGAAGTTACACGCCTTGTCAGGCAGAAAAAAACAGGTAAGAAAGAGAAAAAAAATTGGTGCACAAGAAAACAAAAAACAAAAACAAAACACCCCCCAAACACTATATTAGTCATAGAAAAAAGATCTGTCCAAGGTATAATCTCTTTTCCACAGAATACTTTCGAAAAAATGTTGATCTGTTTAATGCATAAGTATCTAACATTTAATTATTGTTTCCACTTCATATATTTTGTATAGTATTTCAAATTTTTCATTTCTGAAGAAATGTCTCTATGGATACAGCAGATTCCAATACCTATGACATTTTAAGGGTTGGGCTTAGGGCTCAGGACAATGAAGTGGAATGACATTTCATTACTGATGTGCAGCCATTCAGTTCTGCTAATTATGATCCCTGGAGTTTAGTCATCATATGTAATTAACTTTTACTTTCATAAAAGCTTAATGTACTGCAAAAGCGGCAAAGGCTATGAATGTTACCCTTCAGGATTACTGACAGAATTCAAAATGAATTCTAAAAGATAATTTTTCTTAGTTAGTGCTAATATAGCCATCTGCCCTTAAACAATGTAAATTTGTTTTAATTGGAGTGCAGACATCATTATCTATGATTTTTTTAAATTTATTTTTATTTTTATTTAAGTTCATTGTCACAGAAACCACAATATAAGCAAGTGGGAGAAAAATTCAGTCCTGGACAAGCAATTATAATCTATTCAAATAAAACCACCAGAAAGACTGATGAGTAATACTGTAAAGGCCAGCTGGGTTTTCTTCTGTCCTGTTATTTCTTTTTTTGTTTGTATTTTTTTTTTTTTAAGAATGTATTTCAAGCCATTGTAATTGCTAAAACTTATAGGGATTTTTTATTGTACCGCTTGAGGTAAATTAAAGATTTGTGCCTCAATGTAAAAAGATTTAATGATCAGCACATTGGAGACAGTCTGACCTCCATAGGCAGATCTACAAGGAGTCTGTAAAGATGTGACAGGAGCCAATTCCTTACACACATTTGACTAGAATCAATCATGGGAACACTGGCATCCGGCACCTTAACACAGTGTTTGGTTCATTTCCTAGCGCCATTTCTGTTAAGCAAAATTTTGTCCCTGAGCAGTATCATTACAAGACATTATTGCATGTTTCTTTTCTTATAAGCAAGGGAATCTTTGCTCCCTTCAATGGAGTCCTTCTGACCCCATCATTCCTGCTTGCAGCTGGTTTAACCTTCTTTGCTCAAATATTGCATTAATTTGACTACACGAGCTAGGAAGTATTTCTTTCTACCCTTGTCACTATCATTCTGTATCCTGTTATTTATATACAGGACAATATACCAACCAATGCAAACCTTGGTATTGCTTTCTCATCACATTCTCTAAATAAAATATACAGGCTTGTTTAGTTCCTGCTTTATTCAATGAATAGTTATATTATAGGCTGAACAGTTGTCTTACAGGTCTTTAGAAATTGAAAGAATATCTAGTACTTCTAGAATTAACACTGAGAGGTGGTATTTTAATGTGGCTGTCTATCAGTCACTATATTAATAAAACAAATCCTGATAAACATTTATTTTCTCTGTTGCTCAATGACTGTTAAGGCTGTTCCTATATAATATTTACTATCTTTGATTGTTTAGACCTTCTGTCAATCACATCCAGCCCTTTCTAACATTTCCATGAATGTTGTTGATTGATGTAGTCTTCTTATTATTGCAGTTTTATTTTCTGTATTTTTTCTAATACTTGGAAAAAGTCACATTGATTTTAATTTTGGATTGCATCTCAGGTGCTTAACAAGGATACACTTTGAAAAGAAAAATAGTTTGGTTTTGGTGACTTTTTAAATTTCTACCATTTAAAATGTAAATATCTGTCTACCTTGTTGGGTCAGAATTGATTGTATTTTACACTATCAGATAGGCTGTTAGTGGCTTACTATCTTTCTGTATCACGTGGCTACAGCTGTGCACTGTTTGTGTGTGTGCAGTCTTGTTTAGGGGTTTGTTCTTCTGTGTCTCCAGAGGAGTCTGAAGTCTTAAATGATAAAATTTAAGGTCACACTTTATTGAACAAGTCTCCATTAATTACATCCAGTAGAACACTTGCATCAAAAGCCATCAACAGTCTAATGAGCTAAGTTGTATCCAAAGGTCCCATGCAAATATGAAGGAGAAAGGTTGGAGGTAATTTGTTACCTATCCGAATTAAAAGTGATTGTTTTTCCTTACTCTCAAATGAAGTCAATATCTTAATACAAAGATATTGTACTTTAACTAACCACTGGGATTAGCAAGAATAGTTTCTATCTGTTTACACAGTAGCATTTTAAATTAAACTTGGTGAAAGAACTGCACAGAACTCTTTTACCTAACCAAACCTTTTAGGTAGGGAGTTGAAATATGTTAATGAATACTAACACTGATATGGAAATGACAGGGCTTGAAGTACTATGCAAACTATATTAAAGTATAACTACAGTTTTTATTTAGAGAGTACAGTGTTCAGATGAGATTAGTCTTGGCCATTCCATATGCACAACCCTCCCTGTTGACTGAATATTAAACTGATTATATGGATATTGCAGAATCGTTAATACCATCTGCCTAGTAAGATGTAACACCAGATACATGAGAAAATGTGATCTTTAGAGATCCAAGGGACATTTCAGTTAGAGTAAAATTCTTCATTCTGGACAAACTCCAGCCCAGGCAATTATGTTTGAATTGCATAAATTCCCTCTGTGGTTTTAATTAGTTATAAAATTGTGTTTCTGTTTCTGCCTGTACCGTTACTGCATATCTGGGAGCAAACACATTATTTTACCCAGTAGTAACTGGAATGATAAAGGAACTTACCACACCATAATGTTATACCTTAACTAATGAATATAAAAATCTTGAATAATCTCAAATGATTGAACTGTTTATAAGCACCAAACATTCTGAATGGCTCTGAAGAACATTGACTAAAATCTGCAAGCTTGTAGATAACATAATTCCCTCTGTTATGCAAAGGTGCTGTTCAGGAGCTGTACTGAGTCTGTCTGGGATGGAGTTAACTTTCCTCTCAGCAGCTCATATAGTGTTGCTGTCTGTATTTGTAGCTGGAACAACATTTATATCACATCAATGTTTTATCTATTGCTAAGCAGTGCTGGCACAGCACCTAAACTCTCTCCTAGCCCCCTTCAAACCAGCAGACCAAGGGTGGCAAAGGAACATAACCAGGGCAGCTGACTGAAACAGACCAAAGAGATATTCTATACCACATGATGTCACATTCAGCAATAAAAGTGGATAAAGGGGAAGGAAGAGGAGGGATTTTCAGTATGAAAACATACGTCCTCTTGAACAACTGCCGTGCGTATTGAGGCCCTGTTTCCTGAGATATGGCTGAACATTGCTTGCATTTTTTTTTTTTCCCCCTCTTTCTGGTCTCTTTAATTAAATTATCATTGTGGAAATCTGTGAGCCTTTTTTTCCCCCAACATATTTCTCCCTTGCTTTTCCTTCAAGGAGAAGAGAGCGGTTGTGGTGGATTTTATCCTTCCTTCAGGGTGAAACTAGCACTGAAACCAGACAATATATCTTGCTGAGTGATGAGAGCATGCCCAGGGCTGAGCTGCTCTGCAGGAAGCCAGGAGCCGCTGCTATTATGGGACGGCGGCAGGGGTCAGGGTAGAGCCAGGACTGCCGGCCTTAATTAGGCAAAAGGTCATTCCATACCATGTAACTGCTGCGGGGAGTTGGTCAGGGGCTGGATGCTGCTTGGGGATTGCTGGGTGTCTGTCAGGGATGGTGAAGAGATTGTTGTGTTTGTTGTGTTGTGTTGTGTTGTGTTGTGTTGTGTATGGGGTGTCAGCTGAACAGTTATATTGTTAGATGGCATTGATTGGCGGGTGCCGAGTAGTTGCATTGTGAATATTTATATGTATATTTAGTTATCTTTTTTTTTTTTTTTTTTTTTTTTTTTTTTTTTTGTCTTAGGAAATACTTTTTGTCTCAACCCACTAGTTCTATTTTGTTTCCAATACTCTTCCTTGTCCCACTGGGGCAGAGTGAGTGAATGGCTGTGTGGTGCTTAGCTGTCTGCTGGGTTAAACTGCAACACCATCCCTAGTCTTTCTTTCACTCGGTTCATTTTCCGGTTTAGGACCACGTGCATTAATCCTCATCATATTCACCTTCAGTTGTCGTTTACCATTGGGTACACTTTCCAATGTTTTATGTTAATCTGAATTACAAAATACATAATTCTGCCCCTGTTCAAGAGAACAGTTCACCAAAATCTCACTACCAACAACCCACTTTTCAAGAAACTGTGTTGCAGCTCACTGCATTTTCATTTTTTTCATTTTAAGGGTCTGGAAAATCATTTCCTTTAAAAACTGGTCTGATAGTTTCAGACTGAATCTAATGGGCTAAAGTTGTCCAGATCTGTTCTGAAAGATGATATTTCGGACAAGTTATTTTTCTCCTTAGAAAAATTATGTTCAGGGGCATAGTGCTGCCCCCCAGCGCAGGATTAACAGGTTTTATGGTGTCTCAGGCTCCCCTCATTTCCTCCTTGATTGGCTGTATGGTTTTGCTCTCTGGCAAGGTTTGTCACATTTTATCAACCTCCGCAGGCCAGTTGCTTGCTCTGTGCATCCCCTATTCCTGGGGCTGGGGCCCTAGGTTCCCACTCATCTTAGAACTGAACTGTCACATGTGTGACACATTGTAACGGTGTGGTGGAGATCGCAGCATCCTCATCGCCCAGCAGGAGAGAGAGCCTAACTCCCCAGACTGTAACTTTTTATCTCAAGGTTCCATGGCCAGCAAATTCAGAGCTTTGCCAAGTCTCTGTGTTGAGACTCATACATCAAAACTAATTCCAGAAAATGATTCCCAAGACAGAGTTACTCTCAGGAAAAAACTTTAGTCACTGAAACTAGATGAACTTGCCCTCATCCCGAAGTAATTTCTTCATAGTAGTAAATCATTGTGGTAGGAATGTTGGCTCATTCTTATGATAACACCTCAACATCATGACTAGAAATTAAAGGACAATTCATGACCAGACACCTTGGAAGGAGGGTATAATTACTAATACCTGTGTTGGAAAGAAAATACAAATATAACTTTAGCGTAGCAAAGAAACTGATCACTTAAACCATTTTTTTTTAACTTCTTAATAATAAAGATACTTATTTATAAATCCCATAATTTGGAGATTATAAAATCTTGCTTTAGCCATCTTCATCCCTCAGTGATAAGCAACAGCTGAGGCAGATGGCTGGAATGCATTAGAATATTTTTGTAAGAGACTGTACTGTCATTTCCAAAACAAAAACTAAATTTCAGGCTCACACTAATGACAACATCTGACACAGAGTTTAGCTGGGTAATATTTACTTCCAGAGATCTCTGAGCATGTACCAAATACTTGTAAAGTAGAAGTTTAGCAATGTTTATTTCATACTGAATGTCAAAAACCATTTTATGATTATGTATTTAACACTAACTACTGTGCAGTATATGCTCTATGCAATCTAAAAGTTTCACCTAATCTTTACATACATGAAGATGCGTTAATCTCTCTGTTTTTACAGGAGGGATTTAATACTATTTTATTTTAATTTATCTGAAATAGGTGGATTTAATCAAAACCTGAACTTTCAGGTCAACTTTCAGATCAAGATTACTAGAATTGTAGTCATTTAGGCCATAGAAGCTATCTGGATGTCATGGAAACGAAGTTTAACACAATTTTACTAGACATTTGAAAGTAATCTGCAATCGTATGTGCTTTCCAGCTGATTAAGGATTCTTCATGAGATAATTACCATTTTAAAATAAACTTGAGTGGAAATAGGGATTTTCTACAGATATTTACAAGAAATTTTGTTTTGCTTAATTTAAATGTAATTTGAAGAAGTAAAATTTAATTACTGAAGACAATACCAAACATTTATTTCTCGGGTTCAATTTCATTCTAAACTAGCAAGCACTTTAGACTGTCAGCGCCTTGTGCTTTTAACTGAATAAAGGTCAGATAATCACACAATTGAAAGGACAGCTCATTTATCATCCTTTGATAAATGTGTCAGTAGCTAATCTTTAGTGGTGGATGATAACACCATACAAGTTAATGGATTCAAAGCACTGAATTCACCACAACAGAGGTGTAGTGATGCTGTACAGCAAAAAGTCCAGTTTTATTCCATATTTTATATGGAATCATATATGTGGCTGAAAGCATTAATTACTGCAAACTAAACACTATTCTGTTAGATTGTATACCACAGAGTTCAAGACCAATCTTGATAAGAAATCGTAATTATGGAACTGATAGAATTATTATTTCAACAAGTAACTGTAAGATTTCTGTCCCACCAAACTAACTGGACAAAGCCTCACCAGATTAAAATTTATTGTTAAGTGTTTATTACTGTGAGGTCACATGTTTCTTGCTGCCCAGGGAGGTGGTGGAATCTCCTTCCCTGGAGGTGTTCAAGAAATGTGTACATGTGGCACTTAGGGACATAGTTCAGTGGGCATAGTGATGTTAGGCTGACTGTTGGACTAGATGATCTTGGAGGTCTTTTCCAACCTTTATGATTCTATATACACCATTTTAATAGCACACATTCAGATTTATACCTAATAGATCATTCATCTAAAATAAAAACTAATTTAGTCATCCTGGACCTCCAACAGAGGCTGAGAGTATGGTCATCTCCCTTTGTTTATATTTGTCAGCCCTGTGCAGGTGTTTCTGATCTTGTAAGGTATCTCAGCTGTCTGGATGATGGTTGACTATTTTCACTAAACATTCGGAATAAAGTTGTGTATAGTTTTATTTTCTACAATTTTTTTTCATACATGGTAGAACATAAGAAAGATTTGTACTGAAAAAAGGGTCTAAAGAAATATGATGTGCAATAGCTATCAGATTAGTATATTCCTTGAACTGATTCCAGAAGAAAAATGTTTAACCTATAAAGAACACTCTGGGAATGAGTCTATCCCCTTTGCAGCTCCCTCCACTCCCCATGAAAGTCTGTGGTGGAATCACTTGAACAGATTTTTTTGCTAGATTATGGCAATTGTGGTTAAAAATATAGAAGTTTATTGGCATACTGTTCAGACAGGCGAGCTACAGAAACAAGGCTGGCACAGATGCAGAAGATCTTCAGGTAATTACCTGGTATTCCCTTAGATTCTGTGAGATTTACAAGGTTTGGGAGCATCCTATGCAGGACTGACAAGATAGAAAATATCCTATGCTTCAGAGATGTAAAACACACTGGGAGAAGTCTAGAAAAAATGCCAAGGCTTTCTTCGTTATTTTCTTTACTATTTCAGTTACATTTTTCCACAGAGAGGAACAATCTAGATCAAAGTGGTTTCTATTGCAGTACTCTCAGATGTATTTTGCATTTGTTACTTCAGTCAGGTAAAGAGCAAAGAAAATACGTGCATTACTAGGTAGGAGTTGCATTAGATTTACTTAATTAATTCTAAAGAAGTTTTAATTAACTGTGAATTTAGCTTATTAACTGTTTTGTCAGAAAATAATTCACAAAGAAACATGTTTCAAATTCATATTTAAAGTTTAAAATATTTTAATAAACACATCTATTTATCAAGTATGTGTTTCATTCTCATACATAATAAATGTAATGTGGAAATCAGAAGTATGATCTTATTGTATGTATTTTACAGCTATTCTTTTCATAATAAAGTAGATTTATTGCATATTCTATATGTTTTGTAAATTCACTGTTGCAGAACTTGAGTCAAAGAACAGAAAAAGAATTTTTAAATGGAAAAAAAAGTAAATTAAGAATCTTTTCAAATAAAGAAGGAAAAAATAAAAAAAGACTGATTATCATATTTTCTTTCTACTACATTTCTTACCTCCAACCTTTGATGTCTGTAGAAAACACAGGCTCAACACAATAACAGTAAAGTCAATGATATGAATGAAAAAAATATATTTTCTCACAGTAACATGCTGTTATTATTGAAGGGTCAGCTCAGCAAACATTTCATCATAACAGATATAAGTCAATATAACAAGGTTACATATTTTTCGACTATATGTTTATATGAGAATTTGTACCTAACATCTGGAGCTACTCATTAACATCAAGTGGAAAGCATTGAATTAAAGAAATAATAACACAAGCAAACCCATCAGATAATTTATAATCACATACATACTCTGCTTCATGGTGTTGTTGAAATACAAAACAAAATGTTTGCATAATGGATTTTTCTCCTTTTGTGAGTATGATGTAGCTGAACTTTTTAACCTCAATGTCAATTAACTAATTAAGGAATTGGGCAATTTTCTTATAAGTCGATCTTAGATAATAATAATATATATGTTAATAATATATCAGCTGGGAATTGTTATATATTACAGCTAAATATGAATTCTGAATAATTTATTTATTATATATTCTGTTTATAATATAATCATATCTGAAATTTACTGTTTCGTGATAAGAATAAGATTCCTATTATCTTCCATAAAGATTTATCAAATGGAATTTGAATTTGTGGTTCATTATGCAAAATTAATTGGAGTAGTTGAAAAACTGCATAATAAAAATATTTAAACTATCAGAAAACACAAAATTAATTAATATGAAATAATTTTATGTGCTTGCTTGAAGTTTTTGCTTTCTGTATTGAATTATTTGAAAGTCCATAAACATAGTAATGAGAGACTTTGCTGGCAGAATTCTTAAAAAATGAAGAAAGTTTTTCACCTTCAAAGTGGAACCAGGCAAAGCACCTGCAGTGGGACTCTTCCAAAAATAGTCAAGGCATTTCGGTGTGAACAGTGTTGCATAATGAAACTTGAACTAAAACCTTGTTAAAAATCAATAAACTAGGTATGTTTTAAGTTAAGAAGGAGTAAAATTTTCTTAAAATGAAGATAGCTTTTCTGAGCATATACATTTTTTAAGAAGTTCTTCATAAATTTTAGAATACACATGCCTGGATTTGTCTGCACTGCTGGTTACCCAAAGTTTTATCTGTGTTCTGTTACACATTTGTCATACTCCACACAGAAGGCCTATTAAAGCTTACCAAGGTGGTGGTTTCTCATGAAAATTAGAGATGTGTTTAAGTAACTATTACATGACTCAGATTATCTGCACCACAGGAAATTCAATCAAAGGTTAAAACTCATTTTCTATCAGTCTAGTTTCACAACTATTTATTGTCAGTTATTGCTCCCTCAAAAGTGATGCCTTTAATCTTCTTTTAAGGCAAAATTCTGAAACATGTCCAGAAAGGCTTTATAGCCGATTGGTCTAATATGAAAAATCCTTCAAAACATTTAGGACATCATACATTCACTGATGCTACCAAGATGAAGAACAGTAAAATCTCAGTTTTTCTGTAATGCGTATCACTGTTCTTCCCAGCAAGATGGGAGGGTGAGGGAGGAGTTAGAAAGTGGAGGGGAGGATAGATAGAGAGAAGGNAGAGAGAGAAGCAGAATGGTTTAAAGTTTTACATTGTCTTACATGGAGGTGCCAGGTGCAAAAGTCTTTGTTTCTGTAGATCATCTGTCACCATGGGGCTTCATTCTGACTAGAAGACTAACTTGTAATCATTGTAATCAAGATTAAAATTATGTCTCTCCATTCTTTACTTTGGCTTCTTTCAGCTCGACTCTCCTTAATATTATTACTGTTATTATTATTACTACTGTTACTATTATTCTTCAGATAATGCATTGTAAGAAGAAAAACTCAAGAGGTTTGGAGACATGCAAAATCAAATCTCAGGCCATACTGGGTTTGAAAATCATATATATCGCCCTTGTGAAACAATGAAGTGAGTAAATTGCAAAACTATATTGAAAGGAGCTAGCCTCCTAGCCCTAAGTCAGATTAATCTCTCCACATTTTCTCTGAAAATTATTTAAAGGAAAATAAATTATCTGTGTGACAAATCCATCTTCCTTACTAGGCATTGAACTGCATCTGTCTGCTGGGACAATGTTTACTGTAGACAGCAGTGGAAAAATCAGGCTGTTACATTGTCAGAACATTACAGCTTTGTCTTATAATTCGTACCGCTGTGTTAAAAGATTATTTCTGATCTTCAGCATTTCTGTTCTTGAACTATTCTGACTGGGGAAAATTTATTTTCTAGTTTCAGCTTTTATTTGAAACTCTGCTCCTGTAGGTATATCTGGGATAATTTTCAGTCCTCTTAAATCCTGTGGAATATGAGTGGTGGGTTGGAATGGAAAGTAAACACCTTCCAAGAGCCATTCTATCTCTTTCACTTCCTTATCCAGTCAGCTTTCAACTACAGAATCACAGAATGGCTGAGGCTAAAAGGGACTTCTGATGGTCATCTGGTCCAATCTCCCTGATCAAGCCAGCACCTAGAGCCAGCCATCTCCCCAGGCACTCATGGGTACATCCCTTTAGCACTCATGGATCTACATATGTCTAATTTGACAAAGCATTTCCTGATTTGATCCTTTTCTGCCATGGATAAGTATTCCTTGCTCCAGATTTTCCCTCTTATCTCCAGGTCCTCTGCCCCAGAGGAGGAATGGGCCCTGTCATACACCACCATCACATTCAAGAATGTTTATATGTGGATCAGAACTGAGGTAAGGACCCCTTCTTTGCACCTGGCTGTGTAAACTGCTGCACTTGCTGGCTGCACCCTGGAAGCTGTACTTCAGGCCTGGCTCTTATATAGACCTCTCCCTAGCACCAGATAAAAAGTTTCTTGCCTCTACGTAATCAGGAGTGTTCTTTAGTGAAGTTCCTCAGAGAGTTTCCAGAACCCTGACAATGTGCCCAAAAGCTCAAGAAATCTCAGACAAACAGAGCTCAGAAAGTACTGTACAAACAGCTGCCTTATTAGCTGTGCTCTCAGTTTAAGATACCTCTTCATTTGTCTTTCTCTTAGCACTTAAATCCTGTTAACCATCTATGGTCAGAAGAACATATTCTGTTAGAAGAGATAACTCTTTCTTGAAGTTTCATCATAGCTTATAGTTTAATAGAAAACCATCTGACACATCTAAATCCTCAATCTATCTGAATCCCTGAAAAAGTCTGGAAATTTAGTCATGGGTAGTTTGATATGGGAGGTCGTGAATTACGTGCTTAAATCAGACTGATTGTATTCCACCCTATTTGTGGAACTAATTGGAATAAATCAAAATGATGAGACTATTCATCAATCTATGCTTCATGAAGTCTTTTCATGTTTATTTATATGTAGACTTCTGTATCTTTTAAAAGTATTGCTTTATGGAAAGAGATTGCAGGACAAAGTATGTTGAAAAATGTTCATTCTTCACAGATGAAGAAAACATAGATCTGAAGTCTCTCTCTTGAAAATATCTTAACAGAAAGCTGTTGAATGGTGAGAGAGCAATGCTTTGTTATTGTTTTGGTTTTATTTTATTTATTTATTTATTTCTAGGGAGAACATTATGCTGCTGTTCAGTGTGATTTTGATGTAGTTTGAACATGGTTTAGTCTGGATTCCTTAGAGAAATGCACACACAGACAAGGAATGTAGTTAGTAGCTTACCCACTATGACCCAGATGATTGACTGGTCAAGTCCACTCACCATTAGAATTTCAATTGATTAAAAATAGATTTTCATCATTTGCAGTCTTGGACTTTGATGTCCACAGACCCATTAGGATGTATTTTTTGACTCCTCAGTGCTTTCGTGAAACTAAATCTAAGGACTTATTTTTTACAGAATTTCTATTTCAGAATCATAGAATCATAGAATTGCTCGAATTAGAAGGGACATTAAAAGGCCAACTCCCCTGCAGCGAACAGGAACACCTACATCTAGATCAGGTTGCCCAGAGCCCTGTCCAGCCTGACATTGAAGGTCTCCAGGAATGGGACATCCACCACCCCTCTGGGCAACCTGTTCCAGTGCTTCACCACCCTTAGTGTAAAGAACTTTTTCCTTATATCCAGCCTAAATCTCCCCTCTCTCGGTTTGAAACCACTTCCTCTACTACTCTCACAGCAGGCCCTGCTAAAGAGTCTGTCCCCTTCTTTCTCACAGTTCCCTTTTAGATATTGAAAGGCTGCTATCAGATCTCCCCAGAGCCTTCTCTTCTACAGGCGGAACAGCCCCAACTCTCTCAGCCTGTCCTCATAGGGGAGGTGTTCCACCCCTTAGATCATTTTTGTGGCCCTCCTCTGGATGCTCTCCAACAGCTCCATGTCCCTCCTGTACTGAGGACTCCACGTCTGGAAGCAGTACTCCAGGTGTGGTCTTACCATCGCAGGGTAGAGGGCAGGATCACCTCCCTTGCCCTGCTGGCCACGCTTCTTTTGATGCAGCCCAGGATACGGCTGGCTTTCTGGGTTGTTAGAGCACACTGCTGGCTCATGTCCGGCTTGTCATCCATCAGTACCCCCAAATCCCTTTCGGCAGGGCTCTGCTCAGTCCTTGCATCCCCCAACTTGTATTGATAGTGGCCATTGCCGTCACCCACATGCAAGACTTTGCTCTTGTCTTTATTGAACCTCATGATGTTCTCTTGGGTCTACCGCTCGAGCCTATCCTTGGTCCCTCTGGATGACATCCCATCCCTTAGGCATGTCGACCACACCACACAGCTTGGTGTCATCGGCAGACTTACTCAGGGTGCACTCGATCCCACTGCTGATGTCATTGATGAAGATGTTAAAGATGATTGGTCCGGTACAGACCGCTGGGGGACACCACTCATCACCAACCTCCATCCAGACACTGAGCCATTGACCACTACTCTCTGGGTACAACCTTGCAACCAGTCTTTGACCCATCGTATGCTCCACCCATCAGATTAATCTTTCTCCAATTTGGAGAGAAGGATTTTATGTTGGATCGTATCAAAGGCCTTCTTGAAGTCCAGATAGATGACATCAGTGACTCTTCCCTTGTCCACTGATACCCTTACACCACCATAAAAGCCCTCTATGTTGGTCAGGCAGGACTTGCCCTTGGTGAAGCTGTGCTGGCTGTCACAAATTACCTCCCTGTCTTCCATGTGCCTTAGCATATCTTCCAGGAGGATCTGTTCCATGATTTTCCCCAACACAGACGTGAGGCTGACAAGTCTGTAGTTCCCTCGCTCATCCTTTCTACCCTTCTTAAAAACAGGTGTGACACTGCCTTTTTTCCAGTCACCGGGGACTTCACCAGACTGCCACGACTTTTCAAATATCATTGAGAGTGTCTTGGTTACTACATCAGCCAATTCCCTCAGGAATCTGAGTTGCATCTCCTCAAGACCCATAGACTTATGGATGTTCATGTTCTTCAGGTAGCCACGAACCTTACAGTGGGAGGGACATAGCTTCCCCAGTCCCTGTCTTCCAATCCATCCTCTCAAGTGGTGCATGAAGAGCAGTTGTCAGCGAAAACTGAGGCAAACAATTGTTGAGTACCTCAACAACAATTCTCCTTGTCTGTTTTCACCAACCTGGTGACACCATGTTACTCACTAATGCAGGACACAGTCTTGGATCTATGGACTATCTAGAAGTTTCTAGCTTGTTTTTTCATTTCTACTGCTGTTTTTCTGGATTAAAAAAAAAAAAA